>JACEVL010000170.1:450000-510000 GCA_020284085.1 Aporrectodea caliginosa | reverse complement strand
GTCGTTTTGTTATAAATTATGGCTCTGTTTCAGAACAAGTATATTCTTAATGTATTAAAAGTGGCATCTGGTTTTACTATATATGCCTAAACAAATTAGGTAGGCCTAAAGTAATTTTCAACTTTCCTGTAGGCTACGGGAAACCTTCACTGGTGAAATGAATAGCTGCATGCATTCATGGCAAATGAGATGAAGGGTGGGTATATATATGCAGTATGCTAACCCTGGTCTGAGGGTTAAGCTAGCTGGGTCCGTCTTGACTCTTAACGCCCATGGCCGCATCCAGGATTCCCAGTAAAAAATATTATACTGGGCATCATGGACACAGAGCGACCGCTGGATCGGGCTGCTGAATCCCAGTGATTTGTATATTTATTGGCCACCAAGAGGTCAAAATTACAAGCTGACTTTCAATAAGAGGCAGACTGACAGTATCAGTCAGAACTCAGCAGTTCGGCTATCTTAGATTTCAATTCTGCTATAATATTATTTTGTTTGAATGCAAATACTTAATCACTATTTCATTAAAAATAAGTCTGTTAGTTTAGCGATACGTAACATAGGCTATAGTACAAACAAACAACATAGTTTTTATATATATATATATACGTAACATAGTACAAACCAACAACATAGTTTATACATATTTTTTTTTATCGACAGCAGATATGTTTTATGATATTTGTTTGATAAATAAATTCATGTATAATAATTTGAATTTACTGACTTTCAAAAACACAATGAACAGACTGTATTTTTAATATTTTATTTCACTAAAATTTAAATTGCCATGGGGTGTATTTGGAAAATGTGAAATAAAGAAAACAGGGAGGGACGAGGAGAGACGGGGAGGGGCGCCAATTTCATAGTTTGTCCCCGGGCGCAAAATATCCTAGCTACGCCTCTGCTGTTATATAGATGATAGATTGTCCATGATATGCTAAACAACACAGACCTATAACTGCTGATACTATACTTCTACTGCTACTGCTGCTACTACCGATAACGATAACGATTATGATGCTGATGATGCTGATGTTGTTGTTGCTGCTGATGATGATGATAATGATGATAATAGTCATGATACTAATAAGAACAACAGCAATAATAATAATAAGGAGACCTGTGTTTCTAGACGATGATGACGACGTCTAAGCATCAACAACAACGATGACAACAGCAACAACGACGATGACGATGATATGTGATAATGACAATGATAGTGATAATGATTATGATGACGACGACGACGATGATGATAATAATAATGATAACAATAACAATAATTATAATAATAATAATAATAATAATAATAATAATAATAATAATAATAATAATAATAATAATAATAATAATAATAATAACAACAAACAACAACAACAACAACAATAATAATAAACTGATAATCTAACACAGATTTCGACTACCCTGGAGGGCGTTGGTCGACCGGGTTCAGTGGCTAAGTGCGCAGCCCAGAGAATAGTGGTCTTGGATCGGAACCGAACCCTGGAACTGACTCTGTGCGGAGAAAAGCAACGCGAACGACATCTCTACACGACAGATGGCAGCACCGTTCACATCTATCTGCAGCCCGGCCCCCGCTCGACACAGGAGACGATGCAACAGTCTATCGGCTCCTTTCTCATCAAGTATCAGGGTAGGGCAGGCTGGGGCTAGTTGGGCAGATTGGAATAAAATACCATTGCGATTAATTAAGCATGCAGACGTAGGGTAGGGCGGTACAAGTTGTTGCAATGTCGATAAATATCGTTGTTGTATTGTATCTGAATTTATAGAGCGCCTCTGGCAGTATGGACTATTCAGAGGCGCTCTCAGTGTAGAAGTCCCGGGGAAAGAGACACGTCTTCAGGGAACGAGCAGATGAAGAGGAGAACCCAGACAATAGTTTTGCACGCAGAGGAGGGAAGGTCATTCCAAGCAGAAGGGCCCACAACAGCAAATAATAGACGTTGGGCTAGAACGGTCTTGGTCCGAGGGACTAAAAGATTCAATCGGTCCGTAGAGCGCAGCGAACGAAGCGAGGTAGCAGATAGAGGTTTGCGTATAAAGTCAGAGAGATATTTAGGGGCAACAATGGCCCAATGAGAGATTTGACACTAGATAAAGAGAATCTTATAGCGAATGCGTAAAGTTATAGGGAGCCATAATCATCATTTACCCTTCATAAAACCTTTAAAATATTATTAACATTATTAAGTGCACAGAGGTAGGGTAGTGCGGTACAAGTTGTTCTAAATATCTTTAGACAATTCAATAACTGATAAGAGGAAACGGGTCACATCCACATTTGCGCCCTAATGGCAATCTGGTAGGGGCGCTATAACAAGTGTTCAAATACAATACAATACAATTTGACCGAGACTGCGCGCTGTCCCACCATAAATCTTTCGGTCTAGCTTACGTTATGGCGTTTTAGCTCTGTTAGATCGACACACCACAGCATATTCGATATGTCCTTTAAAGTGGATGGAGTGTTTAGTCGTCAAAACCAGTGTTCTAGTCCTTAAAACAGAAGCTGGGGGTCGAGAATTTTACACAGAGTACAGAGCACACAGTACACGAGCGCAGGTCAAAATATAATGTTGCTAATATGCTGCACACGATCAGTATCAACTGAGCTGAGCAGAGGTTTAGACCAGGCTCCAGTTACGTCGCTGAAGGGCAGTATGAGATTATTGTAGAAAAATAACTGGGGGGTCAGACTGTGATCCATGTGGAGTTTGGGTGTGCAATAGACTTTACTGCGGGATCCCAAGAAAGACTGGCGGAGTTAAACCCCCCAACCGCCCGGGAATTCTCACCCTGCTGAAGGGGTAAAAAGAAGAGCTCGAGGTTGAACCTTCCCCACCAACCCCCGATAACTGGAGCATTGATATAAAGTAGGCTTGTAAGGGCCAAGCAATAGCAGTCTGGGTCGTAAGCATAAAAACAATTAGGAAGAACATATCCCTCCGCCAGGATCTTCACAGGGCGTTGCGTCCAACACGACCCCCTCAAGAACAAGCCACTGGCTTAGACCAGCCACCCATGCATCCCCCGGCAGGACACAAAGCGTCCTGTAGACCCTATAGACCACCAATGCAGTCCATTATAAATTCGATTAGCGTTGAGTATTTGACCTGATAAGACATCCTCCTCCGTTCGATTGAAGCCTGGAGGCCGATCTGTCATGTCTTTTTTCGCTGGTGTGTCTGTGTCGATTGAAGCGGTCGGGTGCCCGGACATAACGGACCCCTTCAACGCCTGGGTCATACGGCGAGGGGAGACGGCCGTCGTCAAGTGCAATTTCACGGGTGAAACCTTCTTCCTAACTTGCATCAATAACAGATGGAAGGGCGAATTGTCCAGATGCGCCACCGGTCAGTTATAGCTACACTCCCCCTCTGCGTCCATCACTATCGTTCGTCCTCAGCGTCATTGTCGTCATCATCATCATCGTCATCATCATCATCGTTATCATCATCGTTATCATCATCATCATCATCATCATCATCATCATCATCATCATCATCATCATCATCATCATCATCATCATCATCATCATCATCATCATCATCATCATCATCATCATCGTCTTCGTCATCATCACCATTATCATTGTCTTCATTGTAATTCCATAATCTTCGTCATAATCATCGTCGTCGTCAAAATCAACATTACCGTCACCAACACTATCGTCGTCATTTGATCGGCATCAATACACCGCAATTAAAGGTGTAGTGAGTTTTAAAACTTGTGCTTTATAAATCTTCATAATTAACTATCGTCGTCGTCGCTTTCTCCATCGCTTTGATCATCGTCATCATTTTTATCGTCATAATTATCATCGTCATAGATATTTTCGTCATTACCGTCATCATCACCATTGTCATCATCTTCGTTTAATCCGTCGTCGTGACCTTCATCCTCCATAACATCATCGTCATCATCATCGTAACTGTTATCGTCATCCTCCTCCTCTTACTTGTTACCATCATCATTTTAATCGTCATCTTTTACATCATCGTATAATCTCTTTTAGGGCAGGGCGCTATATAAATTTCAATTGATTGGCTAACATAAAATGTAATTCTAATAAAATCATCTTATCGATGTTTCAAACTAGGCCTTCCTACAAAACCCGTTTTATTTCATTTCCACAAATAAACACGGACATATGTTACGTTGAATAAATGTAGGCCTTAGGTCTGCGTATTCTTCTATTGTTTTCTCTCATTTATAGGCCTACCGCTGTTATTCTTTTTTGTTAGTTCTGCCGACAAAGTCGAGTCAGATCGTGGACACCGCACGACAGCACAACCAGAACCATGGTATAATTCTCCATAAGCTGTTCTAAGATTAGAACCATGGCATAATTCTCCATAAGCTGTTCTAAGATTAGAACCATGCCTTAATTCTCCATAAGCTGTTCTAAGATTAGAACCATGGTATAATTCTCCATAAGCCGTTCTAAGATTAGAACCATGGTATAATTCTCCATAAGCCGTTCTAAGACTAGAACCATGGTATAATTCTCCATAAGCCGTTCTAAGATTAGAACCATGGTATAATTCTCCATAAGCCGTTCTAAGATTAGAACCATGGTATAATTCTCCATAAGCCGTTCTAAGATTAGAACCATGGTATAATTCTCCATAAGCCGTTCTAAGATTAGAACCATGGTATAATTCTCCATAAGCCGTTCTAAGATTAATCGGCGATCGAACACAATCAAACGCTATGAAAACGAGAAGAATGTATTGAATGAACGCGATACTGAACTGCAGCTCAATACGGTGCAAGAGAACGCCGCGCAGAACAGAGAAATGCAATACATAAAAAGACAATGCAATTCAGAACAATGAAAAGCAACAAAGAACCAGGCAATGCAATGATAAACAGTGCAAATACAATACATAGAAATACAAATTATACAATGCAATGCAGAATATTGCAATGCAATAGGCCTATGTAGAAATGCAATGCAATGCAGAACAATGCAATGCAATAGGCCTACAAAAAATACAGTGCAATGCAGAACATGCAATAGGTTTACATAAAAATACAATGCAATGCAAAACAATGCAATGCAAGACAAAAACAGTTAGGATTTAAAACCTTATGATATCTAGTCACGTCCGCTAAAACAATAGATTTGCTTCAAAGTAATCCTATATTCCTAGAAAATTCACGATGCCTTCCAAATTCTCTTCACAGGACCCATGGAAATTTCGATGAGGAATTAGAGCGTAGTGCCGAGGCTAAGAAAATGAAGTCGCTAATACTTCATACACATGGCTGTCTCTTGACTTAAGCCTTAAGGGACTAGCCTACTAGTCTTCTCCAGCCTTCTAGAGTTTATATACTTGTAGGCTAGTATAGGATTTCTAGGAATTTTTATGAAGCAAATGTCTTGTTTTAGCGGACGTGACTTGAAATCCTAAGGTTTTAAATCCTAACTGTTTTTGTATTGTATTGTATTGTATTGTATTGTATTGTATTGTATTGTATTGTTCTGTGTTAAATGTATTTTGTTATGTTATAGGAATTCTTATCGTGATTGGGATTGGGGTGGCTCTGGGTGTTGCCCTCGGAGTCTTCATTCTCTTCGCTCTCATTCTCTGCCACCGCAGGTAAGACGACAAACTCACCTGTCTGAGTGCCACCGAGATTCAGTGTCGGATTCTTTTGTAATAAGCTCATCAGATACGGGCTAGGTCACTTCTCTTTTAAGCTACCTGTAGATAGTTATGAACCAAGACATGATTGAGACTAGTGTAAGAACGACCCCTGGATTGTAAGTAAGAATTGGCCTATCTTTTAATAAGCCAATTGCTAACTGCATTTTGGTGTACATTCATGATTACAGTATTCACAATAATCTAAATTAGCCAGTCGATCTTATTCATGCCTTCTATAATATTATTTATCATCCTAGTGATGTAGGTTTTCGATTATTATTGGCGTCTGTTAACCTTGCCATGGACATTAGATGAGACCCATATGGGCCAAATACGAGTCCTGCTGGGTCCATGTATGCATGCTGGTCGGGAACTTGATCAGACTGTTTAGTTTTTGCCCTTCTCAACCAGCTAACCTGACTGTAGTAGATCACATCGTAATCGTAATCGAGCATTTATATAGCGCCACTCAAAGACAGAGGTGCTTCCGACCCAGGCCAGTGTCTTTACTAGTAAAGAGAGAGGTTTTTAGGCGCTGGCGGAACTGGTCAAAAGAAATAGAGAAAAGGTCGGTCCTGAGGTAACTGGTTCCAGCTATTGGGACCAGCAATAGTGAAACTCCTAGACTGGGCCGTAGAAGTAGGCCTACGCACCCGCGGGACAACCAAGTAACCACGGAGCCAGTGAAGGGAGACACGGATGAAATGGTCAAACTTTGCAATGCCCCTATGAGGCGGGCGGCAGCGTTTAGGATGGCCTGAAGTTTAAATGTATTTGTAGGGGAGAGAGAAACTTGAGTTGCAGTCGGGAAGCGCCCTGTAAAGATATCTAATACAACTATGAGATACTACAACGCTTGCTAACTGATGAGCTTAGTAGATCTACAGTGTTTTCATATTCAATACGGCTTAGGCCAGCGTTCAGTTTGCCTCTGATGGGTATCTCATTCAAGCGGTCTGTACAGATTTATCATTACAATTAGGCTACAAGTTCAACACAACTACGGCACGGTGACCGACTGGTTAAAGTGGTTGACCTGTAAAGCGGAGAGTACGGGTTCGATCCTCGTCCGAGGCGGTTACTGTGTAGGTTCCGTGGGCAAGTCCTTCACTCACTGTTGCTCTGCATTATAGTTGCATCTGCGCCGCCGAGGCGTGTGCACTTCTGAGCTTTGGGCCACCGTTGGAAGAAGGGCGATATCAAATGCAGTTGTAGTGTATTGTACTAACTGTTACACAACGGTTACACTTAGGAATAGTTGCACCATTGAATGCGTTTGAATAGGAGGAAGGAGGATCGATGTAGGACTGGTGAAAGACTTTATCCGGAATCCAGTCTAACGGAACTGGACGAACGAAAGAACATCATCTATCTTCCGGGTCGCATCTGTTCCGCCGCCGGAGGATGCAACAGCCTAAGCAGCACGAAGACGACAGCTGGTCCCGGCCTCTGCAGCCAGCATCCTCGTCCCTACAACGCCACAACGGACTGCTGCTGTCCATCGCAACAGCAGCTACGGGTTCGAAACCCGCTTCAGCCGTCGCAACACTGTCGGGCCGTCGAAGCTCTACTCATCAACTGCAACTCGAATGCCACTGACGACCAGAGCGGACTCAGTTACCAGAAGATCCAGATGACCCCTCCTGTAGCCTCAAGGAAAGCCCAGGGATCGTCGAACCTACCCTTGTTCACCATCGATGACCCGCAACAACAGCAGACGGTCTTCGTAACGTTTAAGCCGCTCGTCTCCGGTTCGGCGTCGGATGGCGGAAGTCAGTCGGTTGCCCGAACGGACCTCGACCTTGTTCGAGACTCGTTCTCGAAGGATCAGCTCAGTAGGTCCTCCTCGCACGAAGACAGCGCACTCAACGACAACCAAATCGTGACGAGTTGACCAGAATTTGACCTTTCCAATCAGATATTACTGCAATTAGCGTTCCGACGGCCTATGCTAGAGCTACATAAATTCGAATAATGGTGCAGGAACAATCGATTAAACCGCTTCTGTTAGAGGCTTAATTATTAAGCGTAATTAAAGACACTTAATTAAAATAGGGTTTTTAAGTACCTCATAAAAGCGCTGGCTTCAATGGCTATCTGACTCATCTGTTAAGTGCGTTTAAGACAGTTTGAAACGCTTTCTGCACACAGCCGAATGCAACAGAGCGAAAATGCAATGGGAGACACGACTCTTAGCCGTCTGACTGTCTGCCTGCTTGACTCTCCGGATCTTGAACTCTGCCTATCGATTTTGTTTTGATGAAGCGCCTGTGAATAAGCTGGTTCCTGCGACTTCGCTTTTGTGGGCGCTCTAGATTTCTCGAATTTACGATTACGATCTTGTACGATATTATGGTCCAGCACACGGGACGGCAAGACGAGCTCGAGTTGAAGCGCCCATCGTTGAGACTGCAGTTAGCCTACATGTAGTTCTACTCTTAACCAGATAACTAATTAAGAGGGTGTGACCGAATCTTGATCCGGAAATCTGTTTGCGCTGGATTTTGCCATAGACCGATTAATCGGTGCATCCCAGGACTACCGATCCAAATACCAAAAGAAGTAATTTTTGACCAAAAACAATTTCTTTTTTTCATTAATACAAAAAAGTAACCTGTTTTGGCTACCCTTTTTCTTAAGCCACGCGGTTTCAAATGTTCATTTTATTAAAAATAAAGAATATAGCATGAATCTTTCCAGCTATCTATCTTAAATAGTTCAGTGCATAAACTCGTTTGAAATACATGTCGCGAGAACATAATATTTTTTTATTTCTGCGATCGCGGAGTGACAAAATAAAAATATATACTGCCGAATAATTGGGTCGAATATAGATTCGGAAAAAAGTAGGCCAAATACCCGGATAATATCGGTCACACCCTAACTAAAACCACACTTCAAAGGCAGTCTCAGTAGGCCTACAAGTAATAAAACTACTGATGACTCGCACATTATAGTAATGAAGTAAAGCAGCCGTCTAGAGTAGAGTACGTCCGTCTTTTATCTTCTCCGAGGTCTCTGGATTGGCAAAGAAAGGATGCTGAGGTACTTTGCAGCTTACTTCCCAGCAGATCTCAGTCAAATTCCGATACACAGATTAGACTGCTGTAGTGGACCCCAACCCGAACTGACCATCGACTATTTAACCTTTGAGGTCAGTTAAAATCTCATGTAACTGGCTGTGGTTTGTCAGTCAAGTCAGATTTTTCAATAAACGAATTTATATACACAGATTATATTGCACGAACAACTTTGGCCAGTCATTATTAAACGTACTCAGGCAGGAAGCTCAAACCCACAATCATCAGTTTACAGACCATATTCACTAATGAAGACCACCTCATCACAAAATTATAATGGTCACATATTAATTTGGACGAGTGGTAGGCTGACACAAACTGAGACAAGGTAGGCAAGTGGTTAGAACACTAGCCTTGAAAGGTGGACTGTATGGGTTCAAGTCTCATCTGCAACAGTTACTTTGTAGGTACCTTCAATAAACAAGTCCTTCACTCGCTCAGCCACAGCGCCATCGATTGATGCTTAGTCGTTAGACATTGGCGCTTAATAAATGCATAATAATAAATTAATAATTTGTTTCAGGAAACTTTTTATAGTTCAACTGCATTTAGTTTCTGTACTTGTCTATCTTTTGCACATGTTAAGAATAGATGGAAACCAGTTTCCTGAAATTGCAACATATCTGTTTAATAGGAGTTCAAAACATAAAATCAGTCAAAATTCACAAAATAAGTAAACGGTTAATCTGCAAATTAGAATACATCTTGGTCGGGAACATTAAATCCGTTAAAGCAAACTGTGAAATTTACAGTAGGGTGAAATATTACGACGGCCAGGTACATTTTTAGCAAACGTTTGAACTAAATTTTGAACAATAAACGTCTTTTCGACCTCTTTTGAATCTGAGGTAACTTAAAATACTGCCATATAGGTTAATGCACGTCAAAAATGTAACGAATGAGTAACTTTGTCAGTCAGTGGGTAAGCAAGGAAAAGGCACTTAGAAGCCACCCGGTGAATTATTACTGAAATCGGGCTTGTCTGGCAGTTGACAACCAGATTGCTGGATGATGTAGTTGGCAGCATAGTTGGCTGAGCGAATACAATCGACTATTGCACCGCCCTGAACGAGCTGTGCAAGGAATCCTGAAACAATGCAAAGCATAAAGGTCAACGGTCGGTAAGGTCTCCTTCACCTGAAGAACAATAGTGCACGTAGAACTTGACACACAAACAAAAGATATTGTCTCTAATATAAATCCATCGAACAGGCTCTAAGCGAAAGTTACCTGTCTGTTGATTGAGTAACATAACCACATATAAACACTTGAAATTCTATTTACTATGTAACCCTTACTACAAGGCATACATACATACATAATACATACATACATACATACATACAAGCGCTGACAACAGACACTCCGGGTAGGTATCCCTAGAAATAACTCAATGCCATATAAATTGTCATAATCACAATTACGATAACAAAATAATTAGAACACAAATTCATAATGCGGCACTTTATAAATTTGAAACAGTTTCTCAAGCCAATATAAGGCAGGATTTTCCACTGTAGGAACAGCTACAGCTACAAACTTGGGAATAGTAAACTAACAGACCTTAAACATCGGTCTATTTGGTAGTGATCGTTTCTGTAATCCAACAACTACGGGTTCGAGCATACTAAGCGGACTCTGTGTAAAGCTCTGGATAAATTGTTCATGCCCACTTGTCTCAATTTCACCAATTTTACACATTACATGTGAACTGCTCTTTGTGCCTAAGTCGGTAAATGAATAGGTCCAAGGCAGTCCCGAGTCTATGCACTTAAGCAGCGTGGACTGTATATCACTAGCAGAGATCTTCAACTACACTCAAGCAGAGAGTCTTAGCATCGATGTAGAACAACAACTGACCTCCTACGAAGGCATCACCCGCTCCATTTGTGTCGACAATGTCCTTCTGTTCGATGGGAATCACAGGAAACTCCGTAATGACACCCTCTGCAACATAACACAATCAGGCACTTTGCACGACTTGAACTGCATTCACGAATTTTCTCATTGCCATCATCACAAATTGATTGTCATCATCATCACCGCCGCAATCATCAGCAAAGACGGTTAAGTCAACCCTGAGAAGAAGTCGTGGTACTTCACTACTTTGGTTTCTTAACCTTGGCCATTGAAGTGAGGGTAGGACCTCTCCCTCACCGTTAGACCTTCTGACTGATAGTTTATGCTTAGTGTAAGTACCGTAAGTAAATAAGTAAGTATATGCTTAATTACCCAATTGCTAATGGCGTGTTGGACATGTAGAGACATCTAATAAACACTGTTAAAATGCTCACTCATTTTATCAGCGTTTGCTTTCGTTCTTCCTACTGGGAATTTGAACCCTTGACTTTTGGGCTGACAAAGGTCGGGGTTCAAATACAATACATAAACTCCCTCCTCAAACATTTACCGGTAATTTAACAATCTGTGAAGTTTACAGTAGCATCAAACTCTAATTCGAACTCTCAAGTACATTGCCAGCATTCACGAGATTGGGCGAGTCTCTCAGAATTTCTCTTCTGAGTGGTGTTAAACAACTTCACAGTTACAATTACAAAACAAACATAACATGAATTTAAAGCTGTTCCCAAGACTCTACATTTGCGTTAGAACCAACACAATATTATCAAGTGCTTTGCAATAAATAAAACTCGATAATCTTCATCGAATACCTTTGATGATCAGAGTGGGCTTAGCCCCTTGTGTGCAGATGACCATTCGACCGATCTTGCCATTTGCTTTCGGCAGCTGCGCAAGTTGAAGTAAGATCTGCTTCGCATCAGTCAGCTTTTAAAGAACAAAATGCACATAATGCAGAAAAAACTAAGATTTTCAACCAATAATACAAACAATGCCTTCTCTGAGTAGGTAGGGTGAGTTGACGTGGCAGACGACAAGAGGGTCATCTGACCTCAGAATGCAAAATAACTTGAAGAGACCGCTTGGTTTTGTTGATATGACGATAGCAACTTGGTCCAGAGACTCTGAACATCCATGCCATCTTCAGCTGTCGATGGGAATCCGTTGGTTGGTTCCTGGTGTGTGCGTGGGCCCGCCACTGGTGACTCTTTCAACTTACTGTGCACTGTTTTGCTAACTAATGTATGACATTTAACATCATATAGGAGCACTTAAGCGCCTCTGATTAGATAGCTTGAAGAGGCGCTATATAAGTGTTCATTTACATTAGATATCTTTACAGTGAAACAGAGCAAAATCAGGTCGGGTTAATACTTGATTGTGACCATCCATGTACATAATACAAGAGGCACCAACTTAACCCTTCAGCATTTACTGCTCAGTAGATGAGCACCAATACAAAACTGGGAGGTTAATCACTTCACTTGATCGCACTGTCATCTTTTGTGTGCCTCAGGCAAGTATTAAATCATTGGAACCTCAGGACCACCACCTACAAAGGCAAGTCAATATGCATGTGTGACCATTAAATTTTTAACAGGCATACTTTTCTAGAACCATTGGCACCAACACAGTGGCATAATTTAAATTTCAGGCTGATAGAAGTTACCAATTACAATTCGAAATCCCGAGGTAGACAATATTAATTAAGTGCATAAGATAAACATTGACTCACTCCCCACTGTTCCATCTCCGAGTAAGCAAGGACCTCCTGCAAAACAGAAAATCAACAATGGTTTAACAAATTCACTTTATCTGACAAATGCACTGACACATAAACTACAGTGGCTACAGTTCCTGTCTCTTATGCGAGTGTATCGGATTCAACACCCAATCTATTTTGAGAAACAGAACACATTATCATGCTGTACATCTAGCTCCCGGACTGCTGGACATGGAAGCAAGTGAAAGGTCCTCCAATCCCGGGATCAAATGCTCCTGCAGGTGTAACGCTGACACAGCGTTCCAAACAACAGTGCTCCATCCCACACTAAATGACCTCGTATAGACAGAGTTTCATAATGCCGATTTTGTTCAATGCATATTATTATGTTGGGTGTTAAAACTTAAAACAATGCAAGCAGTCAACTTACTAGTGGAGCCTATTCAATTGATGCATCATTATGAGACAGAGACACAATAATAAACAAAAACATAAAAACAATAATAATAACAAAAAAGGTTAGATGACTCCTGTTCAGATGGTTGGTTTACTTTTTACTGGTTAGTCTCTGCCAACAAGAGGTGAAAGTAAAAAACAGAGAGACATACAGACATACAGAGACAGAGATATAGAAACACAGAGATAGAGAGATAGAAATACAAGGACAGAGATAGAAACAAGCACAGACAGACAAACAGAGACATAGAAATACAGAGAGACAGAGACAGGGACAGACAGACATACAGAGACAGAGAGATAGAAACACAGAGATAGAGAGATAGAAATACAAGACAGAGACAGAGATAGACAGGCATGCAGAGAAAAAGAGATAGAAACACAGAGAGATACACACAGACAGAAGCCAAGATATAGATAAAGAGACAGAGAGAGACAGACAGACAGAGGCAGAGAAATCGAGACAGACAGACAGACAGAGAAAAAGAAAGAAAGCGAGAGAGACAATGAAAGAGAACAAAAGATCTAGAAATGAAACTGACTGAATCGTTTCCAAACAGAATGTCGACGTAAGGGAGCACGGCCTTCATCTGTGCGTGGTATTCTCGACAGAGGAATGGCGCGGAAAGATTGTAGACAAACGTTCGATCTTCGCTGGCTGCGAACACACCAATTTCAAGGATAGCCTCTGGACACACAGTAAGCGGAAAACTCTGCAACCAGATCAACACATGTCTTTTAAAACTCAATACGACTCATATGAAGAAGAGAAGAAGAGCAGTTCCTCAACACTTCATCCCAGGCGTTCTTAGAATGTCCGATTGTCATTTTTTACCGTTTTCCAATTCCGAATATTTGGCATGCTTTTTCGGCTGAATCCGGAGTCGATCCAGATAATGAGCAATATTTATTTTCATTTACAGAGATATAATTAAAGCTAAACCATATGAGTTTATTCACTGAACTATTACATTATTTAACACGGACATTCAGTGATAAAGATTAAAGATTACCGCAGGTCAACAAAAGAGGTTACTATTTCTGTATTAATGAAAGATTAAATTGTTTTTGGTCAAAAATATTACTTTTTTGGTATTTGCATAGCTAGTCCTGGGATGCGCCGATTCCGATTAATACCGATTAGTGCAAAATCCGGCCAGAACCAATTTCCGGCCGAATAATCAGCTCTTCCTTAGTTCTTAGTACACTCTCATCTTTAAAGTGTTAAGCTAGCCTGAGAGGCAGCCATGCTTATGAAGTGCTGACAACTTCTTTCATAGCCTCGACTAATGAAGGAGGTTGGCTAGTCAAGATAGCTGATATAATATTTGCCATCTCAGCCCATTTAATAACTAACTGTCAGAGCTGAGACAATTTTTCCTATCTGTTACCTGCTACAAGTTGCGACCTGTCAGCTTGATGTTGAGAATAAAGGAAATTGATTGATTGAGTCTCCCTTGCCGTCTGATCTTCCCACTGGCAGCATATGGTCAGTGTATTCATTATAACTGGGTCGGCTATGGGTGAATGGGTGAAGTAGAAATCTTGGAACCAATTTTCACCCTAACGGAGACTATGACTTGAGTTTTGGGAGTCATTATTTTGATGGCTTGTGCATTAGAGACCGATGCAATAGAAATTACAACTGGCGATAATAAGAATAATGTTTACTGCAACTACTGACACTTGTGTAGAAGTACTGGGCTTTTTCCATTAATGCTCGATTATCTGGCTTCCTCAGGTGGTCAATCGAAAAGTACTTTGCTGCTCCAAGGTAAGCCACCAACGATCTGAAACAGATTTTGAGCAGACTCATGCACGAAATTTGAAGTACCTATTATTAAATATTATGAAAATTTTTAATGCACACAATGCCACGCAGAAATGTTAATCTAATCTGAGGCGTGGTTAGTCAGTCACCAGATCAGTTAGGCAGAAATCCAGATGTTTGAAAATAACAATGAGAGATAAAGTGTTCCTGGTAGGGAGGTTAGCGGTTAGTTAAGCAAGAATAGATAACAGAATTGTAAACTGAAGTATATATAAATTTATACAGTGCTTCTTCAAGAAAACTCTTGCAACATGCTCCCCTCCCAACATGACAACAACACAAGTCCATAATCGAACACTATCGTCTTCAAACACAGGCAAAACTGAGACAGAGCAAGGGCAAGAAACTGATGTTGCACGATGCAGTGCAGCCTCTTCCACAATGAATAAACAAATGTTTGTAGCCCCTTGCAATAAAAGCGACTGGGAAACCAATGCAGCTCACAAATTCATTTAGTATTGCCTTCTTGTCCAGCTGCTAGCATCATAACATCTAACAGTTATTCCTCAACTGCTAATCGCTACATTCAATCAAATGAATTTTAGACAACATGAGAAAACTATTTACTGTTTATGCGCTTACAGCTATTTTTAATGTCTTACACCAGTGGTTCTTAACCTTTTCAAGGGAGCCGAACCCCAAGAGAAATCCATGACCACTCACCGAACCCCTCAAGTTTGAACAATAATTTTTTAACTAATGGTAACAAAAGGAAATAAAAAATTGTACCAAAATGTGACACAATATTAATACATTCAATACATGAACCACTTACAGCTAACTATTTTATTAAATAAAAGTCGAAAAATAAAAATAAAATAGCAAATGATTTTTCACTCACACTCACTGACCCTGAATATGTATATATTTCAGAGGACCTCTGCCGAACCCCTGGCACTGGCTCACCGAACCCCAGGGGTTCGGTCGAACACTGGTTAAGAAACACTGTCTTACACTGATCATACCCTGTAACTGTGCATCAAGGACATCACACATCTCCTTACCCAACTATGTGCATGCGTACAAAGGTGGATACCTACATACGCTACTCATACTTAACTGTCTCTGCCCGTAGCCTACTCTTAAGGCTTTCTTTTCTCGCGGGACTTTTCCCCCTGGGAGCGCCTCTGATTAGGTCGCACTGTGAGAGGTGCATTATAAATCCATAAATACAATACAATACAATACACACATGGTGACAGATTGGTTACAGCGTTTAGCGTGTAACGCGGAAATTACGGATTTGAGTCTCGCCCGAGGCAGATACAGTGCAGGGACCGTGAGCAAGTCCTTCACTCACAATTGCTCAGCGCCATCGATGTTCTGTCGTATGGTCATGTGCACTTCAGAGCTTTGGAAAGAAGGGCAATATCAAAATACATTTATATTGAATTGTATTGTATTATATATTAGAGATATGTATCATTGTAATACCGGTCTTGACCGGTTAGGCAGACGGCACATGATCCGGTTGGCTCTCTGGTGTCGTACTGGAAACATGCATGAACGCCTTCGTCTCTGACTATTTTTTCCATTTTCTCCCCAAACCTGTCCTTGTTGATGCAGCCCATAAACGACGTTGACTTTGGCACACCAATCAACCACTAAAAGAAACCACATATCAAGTATGTATGTACCTAAAAACACAGACCAAGTATGTATGTACTTATGTACACAGACCAAGTACATGTGTACTTATGTACACAGACCAAGTAGCGCATTTGAGGTGCATTTTAGAGCATAGACAGTGTACACAGCATATATGTACATATGTTGTGTTGAGGATCAGCAAATGACAGCCAATGAAGTTCACAGTACATGCCCAGCCCTCCCGTCTACATGGTTGAAGTAAGGAATCCAGCAATGCCTTGGTCTGCCAATTCTGTGTGGGACCTGCATTTTAATTGGTAGCTCTCTGACTGACGAAGCAAGACCTGGTAGCCAAGGGATAGAGCGAAATGACATGGCAGCCAACTCGTCGAACATCAACATACTAATACCGGTAGTTTTAGATACGTTGATGCCTTTGTAACACCGCAGAGCACAGGTTTGAGCTTTTTCTTAGGCTACTCAGGACTTGCTCCTGGTCCCAAACAGTTACCTATTTATTATCTAAATAATCCACGAATATTGATAATTGTCATTGACCAGAGTGGGCTTTAGCCCCTTGTGTGTAGATCACTATTCGACCTATCTTGCCATTTGCTTTCGGCAGCTGCGCAAGTTGAAGTAAGATCTGCTTCACGTCAGTCAGCTTTTAAAGAATGCTTTTAAAAGTGTGATCTCTATTTCCTGACAAGTCCAGTTTTGTTTCATGGGTTAGTAATTTCGTCCCTGCATAAAAGATGACAAGAGCGCAAGTCTACCTGAGCAATGCGAATGGAGTTGAGTGTTGCTCCACCAGGCACGTAAACCACATTGAACTGTGTCACCATCTCTTCAAAGCTAAATGTAACAAGCAACTTGTAACTTCAAAAACCAAGAACAACATCACCAACCAGCTACTATAAAGAATGCACTGATTGTTCCTATGTACTCGTGTATCCGTACTGCTATCTGTAAAGATACTTGCGGGCATCTATTGTGCAAAAATAAATATACCTTACATCATTTATTTTAAATTTATACTTGAGCCAGTGCTTTAGGAGACAAGCAGAATACTTCCTCATGCAACAGAACTTAGTTACTATAGTAAGCTGCCTATCACAACACTTAATTAAACAGTATCTTAGAACTAAGAATTTTTGAAAGTTCTCTACAGCAAACCTTCGTTTATAAAATGTAAACATTTTACTGCAAATTCTAATACACCACAGTCAAGGTCTTAAAAGTTGTTTCAGCTCTAGCACAGTAGCTCATTGTAGCAGAACCTGGTTATAACATGGTTCCATTAACCAGAGATCAGATAAGCAAGATAAACAAACCAATTCATTGGAACAGAATATCAGTATCATTATGAAAATAGTAAATTATATTAAAATTTTTCGGTGTGACGAAAATTAAATTGAATAGATTAAATTCAATCGAAACATAGCTCAATGTCACATCAGACATGTTGACTAATCTTCTTTAAGATATCTAGATCTGTTAATGTTACACAGACAACTGATAAATTGATTTAAAGAGTTAGATTAAAATGCAAATGTAAACTAAAGCAGAAAACGGCGGTGTAAGATAAATAAATTCTGTTCAAGAACAAACATAACTAAATGAGCGTAAAATGCAAAACTGCAGACAACCAACCTAGTTTCAAATGTAAAAGCAGGTCAACAGAAGATAAAGAGCATAAATTTGAACAATAAAGCATAGCCTTTTAAGCATCCAAAGCAAACTACACGACTTGTATAAAAGCAACACTGTACAGTGTACTCGCAAAAGCATATCTAGGTACATGCATGAAGCAGAACTTCTAAGTACAAAAAGCCAAACTGCAAAAAGCATAACAGGCTTAATTCAAACACAACGAACCAGACACAAATCACAATGTAGCTTCAAAGGCAAAACTTCCACCAATAAGTATAAAATCGAATACTTATAATTATAAAACAGTGTGGACTTGTTAAAGCAAAGACATTGGAGGACATGCCTTATGAAATGGTGTGTAACAAGACTGTGCATACAAAGGGATCATGCTGGAAAAGTCAAAAGTTAGCGTCACACTGTAGTACTTGCATGGAAAGTTAACCAGTACGGCATGTTAAGTTAGTGGCATCGGGGGATGTAGCACCACTCACTGTTATGCAGATTGGCACGCAAACCAGTAGCAAATGAACAAGTCCACACTGTACATCATACTAACCTTATGTCTAAACTTGTTAACGTAAATTGTGGAGGAAAATAAAACAGCAAACTTCTGTAAAATGTAAGTCGGTCAAAGACAAATCTCGTAACGTGTCCAAAACAGCTTAGAGCATAACTTACATAGTTCTATGCCTATCAGTGGCTATAATCGCATCATTTGGCTTCAGGCCATATCTACAATAACCAACTAAATCATACACATCGGCATGCAATTGTACCATAACAAGTTTGCCGTTCATCTGCGAATACCCTCGGCCATCAGTGGAAGACGTCAAGTAAACTGGAAACACTGGTCTTTTCAGCCAAAAACATATTACAAATTTTCTCAAACTCCATGAAAGCAAGAAAAGCAGTCTGATTTAGTGATAGAGCAACTGTAAATAACATGAACACCTTTGTCCCTTCTGCATTTTTCCTTAACACATTTCCGTCTAGCTTATTGTATTATCAGTTGGTGATTATCTAATAATTTTTTAATTTAAATTCATAATAGCAAGACATACGCCTGTGGTTTTTTAATTTTCTTTATTTACTGCACAAACAGTTTAAGACTCCAAACAAATTCTTGTACAGAGAATGCTTGAGAATTTTTCCCAGTCACAAATGTTAACATATCTTCCACTGATAGCCGATAAGAAATGGAAAGCAACGTAATAACCACAGCCAACCAGAATGTCACAACACGTGAGCAGCTCGAACCAAGCCTTGTTTAGATAACTCACAGTGGAGTAGGGTGTTCGTTACATAGAATGCAGTCTTCTTTGTTCAAACTGTATCTGGTTTAGCAGAGAGAAAAACACGGTTAAGACTAAACACAAAGAAATCTTCACCCATCAGCCCTTTTCCCATTACCACCATCGCTAATCAGCACACAAAAATTCACAGACATTTGTTAAAATTTGAAATCCAATCAAACCTAATTCAACTATTAAATACACTGTACAAATGCCTTGTAATAAAAAATAAATATTTAAATATAAAACTACATATCAGCTATTCAAAATATAAAGTTTTAAATCTAATTAAATGCAGCTAATAACTACACTGTTCAAACACAGTGTACATAATTAAAATGTAAAATGTGTTTCTGGTCTTGACATATTGGTAAACTGATAATACCTCCGAATTTGGGCTTTGAATCCCAGCAAGATCCAGACTGGCCCAGTAACTCAGAATGTTTGAGTAAGAAACTAAAAATCCATTGTTGACTTGCGAAACCATCCACGAATGGATGTCCAATCATCAACCTGCTGTAATCACTTAAGTTGCACTGTAGTCTGGACAACGCCTGTAATGTTTGCTGTTGATAATTGCATATGCGTCAGGGATTATTTTACATTACATTACCATAATATATAAAAATAATAGCCCGAACAACTACGGTACTTGGGTGACGGTAGCCAACTGGTCACAGTGCTTGGCCTGTAATGCAACAGTACTTCGAGCCTCCACTCAGCCAGTTACTGTGTATGGACTTAAAGCAAGTCCTTCACTCACAGAGCTGCTCAGTGCCACTGATGTTGTCACAGTCATGTGTGCAGTTCTCAACTTTGGAAGAGAGCAATATCAAATAAGTTGTATTGCGTAATACCATTCTAGTGCTTGTGATCCTATTATCATTCCTGTCAGTTTTTTTAAATATTGGTGCAAATGTTCACATTTTGTAACCAGACACTACGATATAACTTTCTGTACATTTAACACACATTCTATCATTTCAGTACCACTGCGCTGCTTTAGTTATTTAAAGCATATCGTAGAGACAAAGCTATAAGCTCTACAATAGCCTTTGATCTGATATTAAACCAGCTTCAGAGATCCATAACTTTATGTAAAATGTAGGTGAACGTATCTGCCCTGAATGAACACATTTTGAATGTATCAAAACTCTTTGGAACAGTTTATCATGGGTTAAGTATGAACATACTAATTCACAGAAATTTAAGAAATTCTAATACTTGTCTAGAAACGCTTTGTTGACTGTAGCTATTATGTCCAGCAGGGGATTTCCGAGACCAAACAATGCTCCTTCCCTGCAAGAAATAATAAACATCTTAAGGCAACAAACAACTCTTTATTCCCAGCTGAAAATACTTCATAAACAAAGTTCTGAATAATGTCGTTAAACTCTGAATCCATCCAACAAACGCCAGAATAGTAAGCTACGTAAATTGGTGGGTCTAGCCTGAATTAAACCATAGATGGGACTGCAATGTTATCAACTGGTAAAACTGTAGTTAACGTAGCCAAATAATTTTAATGTGATGAATGCAGTAGGGCGTAGGCTATGGGCTACTTTACGTTGGTAAGTAGGCAGTTTACCAATGTCCATGAAAACTGTCATCAATCCAGCTTCCATTTCAGCAAAAATTATTTTCATCGTTCCAGCTTCTATTTAAGCAAGTATATTGATCTCATCAATCCAACTTCTATTTACGGAAACACTTAATTTCATCAATCCAGCTTCCAGTTTAAACTGACCATATAAAATGTTTTGGCAACGTAATCTACCGTTTAACCCTGCAATATTGGACAAACTTAATACTTATAGTATCGTGCGCTGAAGGATAATACAGTATCTTTGGGCATGCCATGCAGACGCCAGACGATGCCAGGTTTTCTAATGACGACACTAACCCTAATATAATAAATATTACCGACTCTCACGACGCGTAAGCTGACCCTCCCTAACCGACCCTCACGACGCCAGTAAACTTACGCACTATATCCTTCAGTCTTCGATACTATAAGCTTGCCCAACATTGCTCTAGGTCAGTTGAACTGTTAGATACCAGAGCTATCTATTACCGTCAAGCGACGCAATTAAGGCAAGGTGAATTATTGATGTACTCACTTCAAAGGTTGCTGATTGAGAGTATTCGCCATTTTGGAAACGTTTGTAGTCTTGCTAGGTAACTGATATTCATGACGTAATAGTCTACGTCATTAGCTGCCGTTTAGCGCCGTGAAATAGGGTCAGGTCATAGATATAATGTTATTATAATCTATGGGTCAGGTCAATTGCTTATTGCAACCAACGACCTCTTATATATAACGATTGCAACAGGGAAATAAAGTAAGTAAGTGTGTTCTTTATTAAACGCTGGCAAACGCACGGCGCTGTACATACAAAGTTATACAAAGTTATCAAATAGTAGCGAAAAAAGTTAGTAAATAATAAACTAAAAACACTATATGGCTTAGCTGTACAACATGTAGTTGTTGATGGTGAAGTGAAGCCGGGTCAAGGCTAGAGCGTCAGGGCCAAATACCAAACCTAAAAGAGAGACATTAAATTAGTTAAATAACTGTGGGCAAGAAAAACCTCATAGTTATGTGAAAATCTACGTATCTGACTAAAGAAATAGGCAATTAAATGATGTAAGTTGTAATGGGGTTTTAGTGCTGAGAGCGCTTCTGAATAGTTATTCTGAGAGAGGCGCTATATAAATCTTTAGATACTATACGATACGATACGATAATGACAAACTACGTTTATAAAGGAAATTGGTTAGACTGGCGAAAGCCGAACCAAGGAGCATCGGATCCGTTGTTACGCCATGTCGTGCCTCCAATAGCCTATAGACTAGAGGACTTAACTCCGATCGTCTACGCCAGAAGACTTTACTGTACGTAGGCTATACTGTACTTCGCACAAAGAGGAAGTTTGGTAACCGTGCCTAACGGTGCCTTCTCGTTTTTAGGACCCAAAGAATGGAATAGCCTTCCAACTTCAGTTCGTCAATGCACATATGTTGCTCAATTTAAAACAAAATTAAAAACTCATCTGTTCTCATTGTAGCCTTGTAGGCTAGGCCTACTATGACTAGGAATGTAGCGAAAGGCGCTCTCGTGCAAGACTTGTTTTGTTAAAGCACGCTATAAGTATAGTTGTATTGCATTGTATTGTATTGTATTGTATTGTATTGTATTGTATTGTATTGTATTGTATTGTATTGTATTGTATTGTATTGTATTGTATTGTATTGTATTGTATTGTATTGTATTGAGTAGGCCTTAAAATTGGAAGTGAGTGCTGCAAACGAAGCCAGAGTGTTTTGTCAATAGAATACAATTATACAATACAAATGAAAATTTAACTTATACCGCGCTTCAACGTTTCAACAAGACAGGTCTTGAACGAGAGCGCGTTTCGCTACATTAATTCTTAGTCATAGCGCAAGGTGAACAGATGAGTTTTTAATTTTGATGTGCACTGTCGAACTGAAGTTGGAAGACTGTTCCATCCTTCTAAAGGTTCTTAGACCGAGAAAGCACTAGGCCCTATTTTACCAAACTTCCAGTTTGTGCGAAATACGGTAAAGTCCCCTCGCGTGGACTTTCATAACAGTAAAGATAACAGATGAACTATGCACAAGGAAGGCGTAGCCGCGTGGTTGAACGCAAAGAGAGTCTTAAACGAGTTAGAGAGAGAAAATACTAGAATGGATTGTTAAGGTTAGCTTAGGTTATAAACTGACAGAAATTAAATTAAGAGATGCTGGTTAGGTAGGCTAGAATAACTCTAAATAGCATTCATATAGCTAGTTGACATCTAGACATTTCATGCAATGATTGAGTGATTGTGTAATGATATTACTTCAAATCTCATATGTTAAATACCGGTAATTCAAATTGAATGAACAATCTGACATTCTTTGCATTGCTATTATAAACATGGCTGTGTTAATGTTGGGGCTGTTGTATAAAAAGTAGGCCTAGCGGGCGTAACAACCAACGCTAAAATAATAGGCCTAAGCCTAGGCCTACGCTTCAGCATCAATTCCTATTATAACCTATTGTAATTGTAATTGAACATTTGTATAGCGCCACTCAGGGATTCAGAGGCGCTCCCGACCCAGGTCAGTGCTGTCTCTAGCAAATAACCTTTGGCTGTACTTAACGATGGGGGCCATTATACAAAAGTAGCGGGCGTAAGAACGCCAGGGTATTATAAGCAACAAAGGAGCTACCCGACCATATCACAACAACTATAGTTTAGCCGTAGGCTATGCCTATACTGGTATGGAGCTCTAGACTTCGCGGACGTAAGACTGTTCACGACCAGAGGTCATTGTTCACCATAGGCCTACAAGCCTACGGCTATTATCTGTACTAGTTTGTCACCCTAAAGTAAGGTGCAGCGCGGTAAATGGCCAGTTTTGAGTCCTGTAAGTTCATGACATTTACCGAACAAGTCCAAAGTTATTGTATTGCGCTGTGTTGTATTAATTACAATAATATTCAAGCACAGGAGTTTGAAGCTATATATTAGGCTGCTTTGCCTTAGGCCTAATTACCATATCATCTGTAGTGAAACACATAATTATATCTTCGTTTATTGATCAGTCTGGATGTCCAGGTAGGCCTACAAGTTAAATGACAAATTAGACTGAATTTGTTGTTATCGTTGTTCTGATATGAAAGGTTTGTTTGCTATTTCCTATTATTATAGAACTGGCCCAACTGGGCCAGACGATGATCGTTTAGGCATTTCAGCTGTAGATTTAATTCCTTAGCCCTTTTGACCTATATTCATAATTAGTTATAAGAGCTATTCGAGGCATTTGACGTCGGCAATCTGTTTCCGCCATCATCGTGGCGCTCTAGGCCTCAGTGGCGGCGGGGGGGCTAGGGGGTGCTTAGCCCCCTAACTGCAGCTCAGCCCCCCAAAAGTGGGAAATCACTGCAAATCACAGCGAGGAGGGACACAAAAGGGAAGGTTTTTTGAGCTTTAGCCCCCCAAACCTGAAATCCTGGCGCCGCCACTGCTAGGCCTACTACCGTTCTGAACTTTAATCTATTGACCTATAGGTCTCGCATAGGCCTTAACGCATCCTAAATGAACCTTGCCTTTGCAGCTCCTTCACATGCAGCAACCTTCTTCTCTTTTGAGTCTCTGTGCCAGACGGACTTGGATCTTTATTTAATATTATCTGGCACGACGCAGAGCCCATGAAAACCTCGATTGCCCTTCCAGCCCTGATCCGAAGGCTAAGAGTTATCGAAAACAGTGCATCACCCTTGGGTGTAGTCCTAGACCTACTTTGCGAGTGGTCGTTTACTATAAAAGCCCCACCTCTTCCACTGCAGTGGAGCGATCAGTTTTAACGTTCGGCTCTTCAATCGAGGAGGACAGGTAAGTACGAAGATTTCGAACACTTCAAATACTTTGTAGTAAGCCTACGGAAGCCATAACATTGTTATTACTTTGCAGTCGGTCGTTGCGCAAGATCATGTAAGTAAAAGTTTATATATAGCGTCACTATAGGCCTACATAATAATCACGTGATAGGCCTACAGACAGCCAGCGTGGTTCGGCCAAGCTCAACGTTCGGCAAAGTGTGATAATCAACAGATTCAAAGATCACTAGGCTATATATATAGAGTGCATTGTCTTGATACAACGATATGTGCTGTGCCTGTCCCGCTGTCAGTATGTTAAATAATGAGGGTTGGTGATTATAGTAGTATAATCCATTCAGCCATTTATTTCACTGTGGCATTATTTTTTATGCTGAGAGACTTAAAAAGGTGCAACATGAACATTAAGTTACACTGTGTTTCACTTTACAGAGTACATGTAATAAAAATAGAGTTTATAAAGCATATTACGTAAATAAAACACTTAGCCTACATATTTCACAAGTTAGCATGATGCCTGGCTGGTAACTGTTTGAGTGTTGTGTGTAATATTAAGGTGCTATGTAAATATTAAGTTGTAACATTATTTACATGTTTAGCAGGTTTCAGGATGCCTGGATTGTAACACATCGTGAGCAATGTCTTTCATTTTCCAACATGGACGAAGAGTCACGCAACTGTTCAGCTGGAAAAGGGGTCTCCCTTGGAAAGCATGCTTCCCTCAAACATTTTGCGGAATATCATTGACAGATCTTCAGCGTACTCGCTTCCTACAGACGGGTGTTCCGCGAAAGAACGAAATCAGATCGGGATATAAGGATGTAAAATTTGAGCAGGGTTGTTCACTTGCTGGAGTCAACAACTACGAGGAAGCCGTCAGGACCTTCTCGCTACCAGTTCCAGAATTCTTCAATTTTGCTTCTGATGTGATAGACCACTGGGCCAGACAAGAACAGGTATTTCTACAACTGAGTAATGTTCTAACGTTCTTTGACGTTTATTATAAGAACAAGTACGCCTATTGCTAAGCTATTGTCTTGGGCGTATTTACGGGTTCTAACCCCCGAAATAAATTGCCGAAATTTTTGTATGTGCTTTTATATGCAAAATACAAAAAAACTTAACTTTTGCGACCATGCCCAATGGAAAACCCCCCAAAATTGTGTCCTGGCTACACTGCTGGCTATTGTCTTAAAAGTCCCTGGCGACCGGACTTGGATCTCCTTTTGACTACCCTCTGGACAACCCCTCGGATTTGACGCAGCACTCGTGAATAAGCTGGTGCCCTGCTCTTGGCTTTCAAGTGCTGCTCTAGAAATTTGAAGTTTACGATGACAATGGTTACATCTATCAGATTTTCTGTGAAAGTCCAAAATGTATCTTGTCATAAGCAGTCGTATGCACCTTGTTGTCATGTAACTTACCCTGCTGTGATTGGATAAGTAATTTCAGTCTGACGTTGTGTTTTGATTGGCAGGTGTCTGATGTACGCAAGGGCCGTCCAGCTTTTTGGTGGGTCAGTGACCAGGGACAGGAAGTGAAATGGACGTTCCAGGAGCTGTCAGAACATTCAAAACGGTATAGTGGACCAAATCAAGTAATTGTAACTGTAATCTGAGATTTATGAAGTGCCACTTCAAGAATAAACTCCACAGTGTATGTTTTACATGAAAGTAAAGCTGGTGTGAGAACAGATTTCGACAAGACCTGCTCGTGAGTCTACGGTTTGTGAAGATATCAGATTGGTGCGTGAATTTAAAGAGTATATCTTGTGCTTACATTGCATATGATATACTATACAATACAACTGTATTTAATATTGACCTCCTTTCAAAGTTCTGAAGTGCACACGACCATACGACAGAACATCGATTGTGCAGAGCAATTGTGAGTGAAGGACTTGCTCAAGGTCCCTACACAGTTACTCCCTCGGGTTAAGTTCGAATCTTTACTCTCCGCATTACAGGTTGAGCGCTCTACCCAACTGCCGCCCTGCCACACCGTGATGTAGTGGGATTATAATTCGGAGCCATCCTCGCCGATCCTAGCCATTTCCTATAAAAGCTGTTTCCTACAACCAAACCCGTAAACTCCGCCACTGTTCGCTATCTGACAGCGCCAGTCCCAAGCCTGGATAAAGGAGGAGGGAATTGCGACGCTAATGGTCTTTGTTACCACACAGCTAGTTGTTAAAAAGGAAATACACACACACCCAAACCCGTAGTTTACTCTCTGCATCCACGTGATCATGACAGAATTTTACCCATTGCAGATAGCTTGGCAGGCAAAATATTTATTAGGATGATTTATGCAGCATTATGCTTAACCTGTCAATTTGAATGTACTTAAAATTGTGGTTGGTTTTAACAAAGGATAAACTTACTTATTAACTTACTTTAAAAAAAGTAAATTGCAAAGCGTTTGTTTACAATGGAGGGAAAGTAGGGCATAACCGAAATCCGAATCGGCAAACCGATTTTGCCGATTTTTGGACTATTCGAAATTATCCGGAATCGGCATTTTTAACCCGCGGATTAGTAACAGTTGCCTTTTTGATGATTTCTCATAAAGATCATTTGTTGGATAGGTAATGACGGTCGCCTACCTGTCGTTATCAGCCGGATGGCTTAATTAATTACCTGTGCTAGTTCTCCCAATCCAATGACTGCCTTCGTCAGACAGTTCAAGGAGGTCTTAATGGATACATTGATCACACGAGGGGTGAGGGTTGACCTCAGCAGCCCTGAACCCGCAAGACTGTGAAACGTTTGAGAGTCAACGTCGGCCGATCTTTGATCTTGGGGTGGGGTATTAAGACCTCCTTGGACAGTTGCAGGAGACAGCAAATGCAATTGACCCACATGCAAAGACATGAATAAACCCACGAAGACAATTTCAGAAGTGGTTAATGGTTTTGTGCCCTGCTGAGCCACGCTGTGTCTGGCGGCTGGCCAAATCATCGGGGGCTACGATTAATCTGAAATTGTGGCTGACTCCTCCGCTGGGAGGGATGACTTCAAGCGTGAAGGAGAGATAGAGAGACAGAGACATACAGATACACACAGAGAGAAACAGACAGAGACATACAGACACAGAGAGAGACAGACAGAGATACAGAGAGAGAGAGAGAGAGACGGAGAGAGAGAGAGACAGACAGACAGAGACAGACAGACAGAGACAAAGAGATATGTCAAGATCTCTTGCAACCCCTTTCACCGACCATCAGATCTGGCCTTTACACGTCCGTTAATTGGGTGACTTTGTTTGATGTCTGTCTATTTGGTCAGATGACAATCTCTATTACTAATCGGAATTGGCAAATAATGGCCTATACTATCCGGTATCCGGAATCGGCAAAAAATCGGTTATGCCCTAAGAGAAAGTGACTGATTGTGTGAAGTAGAAGAAGAACAGTACCCTACCTTAACCCCACCAGGCAGCCATGGGTGTCGCTCATATTCTTAGCCTAGGCATACAGGAACGGGTGGCCAGTCCTCCCCCTCTCGCTTCAGCATGCACCAAACAGTGTTTCTTCAGTGTACTCATTTTGTAGACGAATTCACTGGGGGCCACTAATGGAACAGCATCATTGGAATGTATTTATGTCCTAGAGGGATTTGAACCCCTACCTTTGAGTTGACCATTGATCATACAACTAATTGACTCTGTATTATTGTATTAAGATACGCAAATACAAAAACTATTGATTGTATAACTGTTCAGTTACAGTACGGTACAGTAGGCCTACAGTAAAAGCCCCAACTGTTTCTTCTTGTTACGACAGTGTGGCCAACATGTTAAGTGGACCCTGTGGTCTGAAGCCAGTTGACCGTGTGATGGTCATTTTGCCTAAAGTACCTGAATGGTGGCTTCTCAACATCGCATCAATACGTGCAGGTCGGTGACCTTCCAAGGGGGCGTCCATTAATTATGTCAACAAATTTTAGGCAGTTTTTGACCCCCTCCCCCTTGTCAACAACTGTCAAACATTGACGGACCCCCTACAAAATTATGTCAACAATCCCAGATCCCCATACAAAAAAAGAAACACAATGGCTCAATACATGTAGAATCATTTTTTTTTAATTTACACTAAAAATGCAATCTCGAATTTCAAAATATATGAGTTTAGTTTATTACGGTACCAGCATTTTAGTAGAATTAAACATTAAGCACTTTATACATTTTTAGCATTACTTAATGTTTTCGCTACCATTTTGAAGGGTCTGTGTTGATTCATTGGAAAAATTTGTTGACGTCAAATTGTACCCCCCTCCCCTGTCAACAACTGTCAAACTTTTCCAAACCCCCGAACCCCCCTATTTTGTTGACATAATTAATGGACGACCCCAACCAAGCCATTTGAATTTTCATTCACAAGTATAAACGCTACTAATAAATTAAAAAAATTCTATAGGTCCAATGCAATAATGCTCAAGACACAAGTCGAAGGTTGCTGCAAAGAAAAATCGGCGTCCAGCTAAATTCTAGCTGCTAAGTCAGGGATGGGCAACTGGCGGCCCGCGGGCCGGATCCGGCCCCCGGGGACCTTTCGACCGGCCCTTGGCATGTCTGTTATATTAGCACTGTACCTGGCACTTTGGGGACCTTTTATCCGGCCCTAGTTTGGGAACCTTTTATCCGGTCATACACAAATGAATTTCTGTACATAGACCCACATTAAAGCATCTGTTTCTTATTTATTAAGAATCCGGCCTCTAGTCTATAGTCAACTCAGTCATCAATGTAGCTCTACTTTCTGCATGAAACAAGACCACAAGTGGGTAGCTTCGCTACTTTAGAAACCATCTAAGCTTATCAGAACTTTTCAAACGAAGTTGCTACTCTGGGAAATCAAATATCAAAAGGCAATACTGTGCATTTTCCATGTTTTACTGATTCTGCAAATATCAAGAAGTGCACAAAACAAAATATAACTGTATTGAAAGTAGAGTTCCAGTCCAGGTTTGCTGATTTACAATGTACTGAACTACACTTAAATTAGGTAGATCTCCATTTTCCATTGATGCCAATTCAGCAATAAACTCCATGCAAGTGGAATTGATTGAACTCAATTGCAACAGTGAGTTGGAAAGGATATTTCGTGAGGTACCTCTGATTCAGTCCTACAAACTGTATACAATTCTCAGGATTCTAACCCATCACTTAAATTTTCATAGCCTGAAACTGGTTGCACTGTTTTCATGCACAGTGCACATATATTTGTGAGCAGTTCTTCTCAAAGATGAAACTATTCTAGTGCAAAAACAGATGCAGACTAACAGATGACAATCTCCAATGAACTTCGAATTGCCACTTCGAACATTAAAGCAAACCTTCCGGATTTGTGTCGTATTTTATGTATTTTTAAAACTGAATAAAACATATTTTTTTTTAATTTTTAGCTGTATAACTGATGTATGTATTAGGTCACTAGGATAATTAGATTTTCGACATAAAAATTATCTTCATTTGCTTTAACGGTTATTCACACACTATTCTGTAATATTTAGTTTGAATAAAATTAATAGTGTTTCATTTTCTAGGACAAATGAATTTACAAAAATTGGCTCGCGATTGGCATACGGCCCCTGAACTGCCCTTAAAACCTTAGGGCGGCCCTCTTGTAAAAGAAGTTGCCCATGCCTGTGCTAAATTCTAGCTGCTAAATTCCAGCTGCTAAATTATAGCTGCTAAATTATTATTATATATTCGTTTAATATGAAAACCAGTTGACACACCGCAACAGGGAACAGAAAAGGGACTACAATTGAACTGAAAATGTCTTTAAAGCGTCATTTTTGACTTAAAGATTGTGGGCCAGATTTTACTGATTGTCGATATACGATTCTTGGATAAAGATAAATTCTAGCTGCTAAATTCCAGTTGCTAAATTCCAGCTGCTAAATTATAGCTGCTAAATTCTAGCTGCTAAATTCCAGCTGCTAAATTATAGCTGCTAAATTCTGCTCCATTCTAGTTTCTAAATTCTAACAGCTAAATGAAATTGCACATGTTTGATATTTCTGATAGATGACTTAATATCATATTTTACAGAAATTACACTCTCTTCATTCTGTTGCTGTTTCTCAGGAGCTGTGCTTATGCCAGGAACCACTCAGCTGACAGCTAAGGATATCAAGTATCGATTTGGTCGTTCAAATGCCAAGTGTATCATCACGGATGCAGATAAATGCAGAAAAAGTGGACGAGGTTGTTCTTGTTGACTGCATTCAATAGTAGTAGTAGAACAAGAAGAAGGAGGAGGAGGACGAGGAGGGGAGAAAGAGAAGGAGAAGGAGAAAGAGAAGAAGAGCAGTGCAATAAGCTTGCCCTCGGGTAGCCATGGGTATGAAGTGTTAGTAACTTTGTTTTCTTAGCCTCGGCATATTAGGGTGGGTGGCCAGTTTTCTTAGCCTTGGTATATGCGGCTGGGTGACCAGACATCGTCCTCACTGTCTCAGCTTCGAACCAAGAACATACAGTCGATATAATCATTTTCTATTTCATTTTCCATTTCACAAGCGGTTGAAGACCGTTTTGTACGATCATGGTCTTGTGTAAGCAGGTCGAGAGTGAGTTATCTCGAATAGGCGCTATATAAATAAGCAATTACAAATTGCAAATTTATATATGAATTCATTCACTGGGGCACTTTTTAAACAGAAATGTGGAATGTCTTTCTCATGGTGAGGATCTGAACCTCCGCCTCTGGGTTTACAATCCAGCGTGGTAACCAATAGAATGATGTACACTATAGTAGTATAGGCCCTACACATGACAAAAGAAATCTGTTTTTCTTTTCTAGTTATTAAAAGCAGTAATATGAGGTTCATGTGAGCAACAAACGTTTCTGTGATCATGATTCGATAAGTCTATAATCCCAGATCTTTTGCCACTGCATTCGTCGGCTCTTGCCACCTCTTCGTGAGAATAAGTACTTACTTCGCAAGAGAGCACATCCTTTCGTGCTGCCTTTTCTTAAATCTAAATTGTTTAAAAGTCGTTAATCGATGTATCTTTAGTTATATTTAGTTGTGCATGTGTGCCTTAATATTAACCTTCTTCTGTTATAGTTTATTTTAATAATGTATGTTATCGTTGTATACAATGTAATGCATACATGCGCGCTTGTTAAATGCAACTTAAGGCTACTAGTTCGCTCTTTTATCCACAACCTTGGTTCATTCTGTCATTAACAGTTGTTTCGTGTTGATCTTTTAGATTATCGGAGACTGTCCTTCAGTAACGGCTAAAGTCATAGTTGAAGATAAGAGGTTAGATTATTGTTACAATTCAGGAATTCCAGTTCTATTGATAGTCCAGATCAGTCTAACACAAAACAAACCAGTCCAGTCCAAACCAGTCCATGGAGTCCATTCCAATCGAATCCAATCCTGTCCAATGAATTCGAATCAACTCCAGTTCAGATTCTAATCCTGTCCAATCCAGTTCGATTCAGTCCAGTCTAACTTAATGACATCTCAGACATCTGTGACACCTTTATCTAATATTTTAAAATTCCAATTACTTAGTTTCTATTATTTTAATTTCTTATCTTCCAGCGCTTGATCGCTGTCACGATAAAATATAAAAATGTTTGAATTTTTATCATAAAAAATTGCTTATTATGTTAAATTATAGTCTTTCTCTTTACTGTGAGACTGTTTTAAGTGTTTTCCACAAATGCATGGATACTAATCAGTCTAATATACACACATACATGCATGCACACATACACACAGAGTCACAGACACATAGAGACACAGAGGTACAGATACACAGAGGTACAGAAACAAAAACACAGACATCACACTCACAAATGAGCGCACTTACCCTCACATGTATACATGTTTTTCTTGTTGTTCTGTTGTAGAACTGGATGGTTGTCTTTTGAGGACTTATTCTCTACAAGCAGCAGTGATTATAAGGCAAGGGGTCGTCTAACCATAACCATAACCATAAATTTTATTGAACCAAGTATAAAACAATGAAAAGCAAGTACAAAAGAGAAGAAACAGACTAGCAACAAGGGATCAATAGGACTACGACCTAAAGGACCTAGGTACCGCTAATGGGCCACCTGTAACAAAAGCAAATTTTTCGCAGTACTGTTAAATCACAAGTATGAGATTTAACATAATAATTCTTAACTAGTTAACTAAGTCAAATAAATTTAACGAGCAATAGACAATCGGGGTCATAGATGAGACCGTAGTCTAATTTTAAACAGCGAGACGTTAGTTAAATTACGTATTGTAAGAGGTATATCATCCCATGTGCAGGGGCCAACGCACTTTATAGAAAACGTCCGTGAATTAGTTCTAGCAAAAGCTACTCTAACATTAGCAGCAGAGCGTACAGGGTCTATTAAGGATGTACGTAAAGAGGGGAGGTAGAGGTCACCCAAACGCAGACAAAAAGGGAATAAGGAGAAAGGGTCCAATATGCCCCATGTGGATGTATGCATCTAAATTTGGTAGGCTACATACAGTTAATTCTGTACAGCCTAATCTAAGAGGGGTCATCCAAATGTGGGCAAGGGGAAGGAGAGGCCAAAAAAATAGGTAATTTCGATGTCTTTTATGATGGACCCCCATTTATTCTTCAATCGTTTTTAACTGTTATCATAAATTGGAAAATTTCTAAAGCAATAAGTGTAGGGCACAAGTTCATTCACAAAACTCTATCAGATCTTAGATCTTAACATATATATATATATATATATATACATAAATCAAATCAATATATAATGTATGTATATTTATATATTGAAAATCAGGTTCGTTAGAATCTAGTTCAAAATGTAATGGGTATCTTGTTCTAGAGCCAAGAACAAGAAAATGTTAAGTGTTTAATAATATTGAAAAAACTTGAATGGCACGAGTATTGTTTATTGTGAAATTAAGAAAGGATGTTTTTCTGTTTTGAAACCTGAGATGGTGCAGACGAGAAGTTCTGATCCGATGATGATCTTCTTCACGAGCGGAACAACTGGACAACCGAAGATGACGGAACACAGCCACGCCAGCTATGGCATCGGACACAAGATCACGGCTACGTTAGCATGCAAGCTTAAATACAGCTTCTGAATAGTGACTCTAAAGGGACATAGGAGACGTACATGTACATGCCTACATACATGTATGCATACGTTTCTTACATGCATACTGTACATACATGTGCATGCTTACAAACATGCAAACATGCATGCATACATATATACATGCATACCTACATGCATGCATGCATGCATGAATATATGTGCATTCAAGCATACAAACAGCTTCTGAGTAGTAACCTTGAGGGGCGCTATATAAGTTTCCATAATGAATGAATGCATACATATGCATACAACATACATACATGCCTACTTGTCTACATACATAATTTATATGTTATTGCTGTAGCTATGGTATGGACTTGGTGCCAACGGACATGCACTGGAATCTAGCGGATACAGGTTGGGCTAAATCCGCCTGGGGAAACGTCTTCGCTCCATGGATCAACGGATCCTGTGTCTTCATACACAGCCTACCAAAGTTCGATCCGGGATATGTTCTCCAGGTCACACACCTCAGTTCCTCAGTAACAACCACGAAACATTAATTTTGCTTACAAAGTTCCTCTGAGGCAGTTTGTATTCTGCTGTTCCAGCTTCCTCTGCAGTGGCGTACCGTAGGGGGGGCAGAGGGGCGAGTCGCCCCGGGCGGCACTTGAGCAGGGGCGGCAAAATAGGGTTGAAGTAATTGAAAAAGTAGAAGAGGAAGTAATAAAAGTAGACAAAGAAGGAAGGAAAGGTAGAAAAATAACAGCATACAGTGGCGTAATGAGAGGCGGGGGGCGGTCCCCGGGCGCAGGAGAGGGCGGCGCTTCTGACAAGCATAGTATAATAGTAGTGGAAAAGCAAAAAAAAAGGTCATCAGAAATTTTGGCGGAAGGAATAAAGAAAATTATCCGGAAATTTCCCAAATTAAGTGCAAAGGGCGGAATTTTTGGGCCGGCGCCCCGGGCGGCATGTAAGCTCGGTACGCCATTGTTCCTCTGCGCCATTTTAGCGTATTTAATTCATGATGGAGGTAACCTTGTATTTTAGCATATTTAATTATTTAAATGATTTTCGTGACAACTGCCACCAATCCAGCTTCTATTTATGCAATATACTTTTCATCAATCCCACTTCTATTTAAACAAAAATTATTTTCATCAATCCAGCTTCCAATTACACAGCCAGATTTATAAGAGAAGTAATAAAATACGCTAAAATACACAGCTACCTCCATCATGAATTAAATACGATAAAATACACTGCCTTTGTAAGTTTTATTCTGTTCCATAGTTCAGTGTTTAGAGTGCTCGACTGTCAACTGAGAGCTTGGGGATTCAAAATCCAGATAATACAGATGTTATGAAATAATTTTCTAGCGATTGCTGACTATTAGCGCTTCTGAGTAGGCATCCTTGAAGGGGCGCTATATAAATTTTCTGAAATAAATAAATAAATAAATTGGGGTTACTAAGTGCTAACTTTCCTGAATGTGTATTATTTTGTACTTCATCTGCACAGCCAAAAGAGTTTATTTTCTGGGATGGCCATCTTCGTCTATGCTAATATGTTGTTGGACAGACTGAAACATGTCTTTAACGGATATCCTGGTGTTGATTTCAGCTGTGTGAAAAGTATCCGATTACCACTTTCTGTGCCCCACCGACTGGCTTTCGTTTTCTGGTGAAGGAGAAGCTGAGCAAATATCGCTTAACAACCATACGTCACTGCATAGCAGGAGGCGAACCTGTGGTACTCACTCATCGTTACGCTTCTGAATAGTGTTAACTTGTCGCAAAATATGATTTTTATACAAATGAATTAGTATATGTGTTAATTACGTGCTTCTCTATAACTGCTATACGTAATCGCAATCGTATTCTCCAGATTTCTACAGCGCCCAGAAAGCGACGTTACGGGAACCAACTTATTTACAGGCGCTTAGTCAAAACATAATCGATAGGCGGGGTGAAATCGGTCCCAGGTCAAAATCCGAAGGGGTCAGGCAGGCAGATTGTATGTAGACCTACATGTATGCATCAACAGTGAATATACCTCACAAGAACACTGCACACACATGGCCATATGGTTGATCTAAACAAGTGCGTTTTAAGACTATGAAACTGCTGCACATTTAGATGATTGTAAGAGTATGTAAATGCAATGGAAGATGGTTCCAGAAGCTGGTCCAATGCACGAGAAGGTACGACGGGCTCGAGTCGAATAGCAGGAACGTGACAGCTACATATCTCAACGGGTGGCTAGTGCAACGATCACAGGACAGATGACTTGGGAGTGGTATGCAGAGATCCCTGGAGTAAGCCAAGACTCTACCGACAAGTGGGTTGTGTGATAGAAAGGGGATCTTGAAGGAAATTCACTCGGCACAGGAAGCCAGCGTAGCTAGTCTGTGGCATATTCTGATAATTATATTAATTCATTCATTCATTTCAGATATTTATATAGCCCATTTATATAGCACCCCTTCAAGATTTCTACTCAGAGGCGCTCCCGACTACAGCGCGGACACTGAATCGGAGTTTCACGCCGAAGCGCATGAGCAATTGCGAGTGAAAGACTTGCCCAGGGTCCATACGCGCGGCTTGAGGTGGATTCGAACCCGCAACCCTCCGGCTGCAAGGCATCGAACATACCCCTACACCACCACGCCCCATCTAAACTATGAAACTATTTCGGCTTCCTGTGCTCCGTTATTTTTATTGTTCAGTTATAAACGTTTCTGGTTTTTTCGTGGTAGAATCCGGAAGTGATAGAAAAGTGGTATGACGGTACAAGACGCGTAATCCACGAGCTGTATGGCCAGACAGAAACGGTCAGACTTGCCTTACAGTCTTACCTTTCATTATCATACCTTACCTTAAAATGTCTTTCTGATCTTCTGGATGTTTCTGAATGTTTACTTGAATACGGCTTGATCTTGGTGTGCCATCGGTTGATGCCTTGTGCATTAGACACCGGCACAATAGAAGTTAATAATTACAATTACAATTACCTTGCCTTATCTTATCTTTCATTATTTAACTTATCATTGGGAACCTTATGTTACATTGTCTTATCTCACTTCTGAGCAGTTTCCCTGAAGAGTCGATATAGAAATCTGCAATCATAATAACCATTACGGCTAAAAACTACGGTACTCTAATGTCTGGCGGTAGGTCACACTATTTTGAAGTTTTAATTTGTACAAGCCTTAGAAAGATGTTTTAAGGTATCTGCTCTATTTACTTCCCAGTAGCAATTCGGCTGAATGCCAGAGATGTTTCAAATAGGCTACCTAAGTTTCACATATGAGTACAAGTACTTCGGTCTCAAGTACAAGTACGAGTGCAAGTACTTTGGCCTAGAGTACAAGTACTTCAAAACTGTACTCAAGATGTACTCAAGTACAAGTACCAAGTACAACATCTCTGCTGAATGTAAGCTTTGGGTGAGAAGAACCGATGATGAAGTTGTTGATCTAATGGTTTTTGTGTTACTTGTGTTTCTTAGGTCCTGGCTTGTGGCACACTAAAGTGTCTTCCAGTACGAATTGGTTCGATGGGTAAAGCTGTTCCTGGCATGGATATGGCAGTTAGTTAATTTAAACCATCTGGGCTTTTTTGATCTGTAAAAAGACGATTAAAAGCAGCAAGGATAGCGTTGGCAGTCAATCTAAGTCTTTTGACAGTTTAGAAGACATGGAAATTCAGCAGTTATCCACTTATCTGTTGTTCATTGGGCTGTTGATTTATAAAACAACGACACTGTGAATATGATGATGATGATGATGATGATGATGATGATGATGATGTGGCTAAATTTTAAACAATAGGGGCAAAATCTTAGCCCCTATTATTTCGTGTTACACAGTCAAAATTTATATAGCTCCCCATTGAAGACCTGATTGGCGAGAGAAAACTCATTTCTTTACTGTCGACATGAAGATGAAATACATAATGCCTTTTATTAAACCCATGGCTCCATCTCCACCATAGGATAAGAAAACTAATTGTTTATATATAATAAAAAACTAAATATGTAGATCAGGGTTTTAAAACTGTGAAATGGTTTATTTTACACACTGAAATTGTAATGGAGCCTTTTGGAATATGCCAATTATGTTTTAATGTTGTGCATATTGCATTGCCATAAACTTGCAGATTTCGGAATTTCTAAGAATTTGAGATAACAATAAAACATGCCGTCTTTGTTTTATGCTCTTGAGCATTGTGCAGAAGTTTTATTTTTAGATTGTTGATGAGAATGGGAAGGAGGTAGGTCCAAATGTTGTCGGGGAGTTTGCACTACGAGTGAAGCCAAACCGACCAGTTGGTCTTTTCCTGCGATATGTGGTAACAATTTACTCCACTTACTTTTGCCTTAGTTAAATTAAAGCTGTACAATGTAGTGATTGACATTCGACACGACCACTTGTTAAAAGTAGCGATAGACAACACTCACAAGTGAGTTGCAATCTACATATCAATGTAACTGTACACCTTCTTATATAGCGACCGTTTCATATGATCCTGCTCATTCTTGAATGAATTAACTCCGCCACTGCTCGTACTCTGGCAGTGCCAGTCCCAAGCCTGGATAAAGGAGGAGGGCGACGCTAATGATCTTTGTTATCGCACAGTGTCGTTAAACTGAAACTACTACTACTTTGAATGAATTAATTGTGTGAGCTCCTTCACTACTTATACATGGAAACTTCTTGAAGCATGCTGTAGAGCAGGGATGTAACTAGCGTTGGGTTTGGGGCTTAACCCTATATTGCACACGGAAATCCTGGGTGTCATACTTGTACCACGTAGTATTGTAAGATACACTCACGCTAAAAATATTCCAGTGGCAGATTTACGCACACGATTGACATTCGCTAGGTGGCGATAGCTCCAAATCGGTTTGTTGCTCTCAATTAACACCGTACAATATCCCATGATATGGTTATGTTGCCTAGGGTTAACAGCGTGCCATATAGGGTTAAGCCCCCGAACGAAACTGAAGGCCCCCAAAACAAATCAAGCCGTTGTATGCTTACTATAGAGCATATAGGCTCATGCTTCCCCACTCGCCTTGCTCAAGGCTTAAACCCTCCCAAATGAAAAAGTCCTAGATACCTCACTGCACTAGATCTAGGCTGAGGCGCAAGCGTGACATTGGCAATCCAACAACAGATCATCGTTGCAAATTCTACCTTTTGGATTTCGATCGTTGTGTAGTGATTCAGCTTCTACTATAATTGCCATTGCATTAGATACTAGACACCACTGTTTGTTGTTGGTCTAAAATGTGCCTGTTTAAGTGCTGAATTTGTTTAATTTCAATTTTGGAAAAGGATGAACCAGAGAAAACAGCGGCTTCCTACAAAGGAGACTTCTTCGTGATGGGTGACCAGGGAAGTGTTGATGAAGACGGATACTTTTGGTTTTCCAGCAGAGCAGATGATGTGATCATCTCGGCTGGGCAAGTCTTCTCGAGTTTTCTATTTTCCAGTCCACCTGTTAGCTAGCCTCTAGATCCGACCCAAGAATCAACACCCAGTATACATTGTTCCTTTATTGATGTAGGGTAAATTGCATTTTACTGTATTGTGTTGCATCTATTGACTTGTATAGTTATTACCCAGGGGTGGGGTTAAGTGCCCTTGTTAGGTTCACAAAGGCATTTGTATACAACTACAGCGTATATAATCGTCGGGGAAGGATAGTCCGATGTCTTGTGATACAGTGCGTAAACCAGACCTTGCGTAACGACGGAAAACGCTGAAAGAGTCGATATCTAGCACTGTAACACTTCCGTTCTTGTACAGTACGTTAACCAACAGAGTTTGTTAAGTTATTATAGGATTTAACAATATCACACACTTTATGGCATGTAAACGGGTCCACACTGTAGTCAGATACATACACAATGACACCATAAAACACTGGTTGAGAGGGTCTTGTTCGTCTGACCTGGGTGTAATTTTAGAATTCGTCAGCTGAGACTATGCCTTAGTTTGAGATAATGTAGTTTTCTGGAGTGTTTTCTAACGTCCGAGTAATGTGTTTAGGTATCGAATTGGACCGCATGAGGTGGAAAATGCTCTTCTGTCTCATCCAGCAGTTGTGGAATCTGCGGTTGTAAGCAGTCCAGATGAGATGCGTGGTGAGGTACGTGGATAATCTGATCTAATCTAATCTAGAGACTTTGGTAGCATCATTATCGTAAAAGACAATGCATTGATCAAAAGGTCTTTGAAATGGATAACGGCAACACTGATTAATATCACGCTTTGCATTATCCATAATATATCTTGTCTTCAGCTTAAGGCACATTTAACGTAAATGTATTGTTGTGTTAGTGCAATTCAGGCAGTTTCAATGCATTTTTGCAGTGTAAGTGCATCAGTGCAGCTGATGTAAGATGGTTTCAATTTTATACAGTTTAAGTGCATTTAAGGTGGTTTCACTGGATTTTTGTGCAGTTTAAGTGCACTGAAATCATTTCAATTTTCAGTTTTTGATTGATGTCTCATCGATAGGTTGTGCTTTGTGATTGTTCTGTTGTAGGTTGTGAAGGCATTTGTCGTTTTGAAGTCGGATTATGAAGTCAGTGATTTCGATCAGTTAACAGCTGCTCTTCAGAATCACGTGAAAGAAACAACGGCTCCGTACAAATACCCTCGCAAAGTAGGCACTTTTTCATTTTGGTAGCAAAACTAGGCTGCGTATCTAACGTGTACCACTGTAAATCGAATCCTTAGGTCCGGACCTTGCACAAGGCATCCACACTCAACTACTATAGTGCTTCACCATTAGGCAGGGTAGCTATATAATTAAAGTTGTATTTACAGCTAAACATATATATATATATATATATATTATATCAATAAAATATACATATGATTATGGTATATATATCTCTTGTATGTGTTATTCATGGGCACCTAATCGATTAGCTAATCGATTAGATATTCTAATCGATTAGCAAATTTCAGTAGCTAATTCTAATTCTAAACGAATTGCAATTCTAGCTAATCGTACCCATCTCTAACTATATGGACATGAATAGTTATAATGACGCCATTTCCAGTTACTAGATGTTTGCCCGTCCTAAGACGGTTTGTTTGATTTGATGAAACTAAGAAATCTTGCCTTGAATTTTTCTAGAAGGAATTTCTAGAATCGTTTACATCTTGCTTTTGTCTTAATTTTCTTTTATTTTGAATTTGTTGATCATCTAAATTTTGCTATATGTTATATTTTCTTCTAGATTGAATTTATCGAGTCGCTTCCAAAAACTATAAGTGGAAAGATACGCAGGTTGGACCTTCGCAAAAGTGAATGGAACAAATAAGCACTACGTGCATTTGATGGCCTAGATAATTATGCAAATCGTTAAACGATTTCGAGAAAAGTGCTCGTGGCTTCTATGTCGTCTTTCTGCCACACTGTGCTGAAATTTCATACGAAGTAAAATGTACCTATGAACAATTTCTAAACAGGTTGTTATATCGATGACAGCAGAAGTTTCTGATGACGTGGACCAATGTTTCAATATAATCATATCGTGCGTCTAACTATGGGCTATAATAATTACCCAATGCATTTAAATATATAACAATGTCACTTGACTTACACTGTACTATAGGGTATTATCTAATACATTTAGGCATTTAATCATTTCGTCATATCGTTCAACCAACTGTAATATATTATGTGCTCTGGATCCTGTTATAATGCCATGGCACCGTTTAGTAAACCGAGCATTTACCATGTAACAATGAAGCTGTGTTCTACCGGTAATGAGATTGAGTTCCATTTTGGATCTGTGTGCTCAACGATACTGCATGCGATTCTTGCAACGATGAAGTGTGTAAGACAGTTCTGGTATTATTTCGACTGACGTCAAAATCTGTGATTTGCAAATGAAGACTCTGATACCAGATGCAGTTGTCTCTACGAGAACTTAGGTTTTTCTTTGCCACTTCACAGGTTGTTTGCTGTCTAAAATACTCTGAAGAAATCTTGATTGTATTAATACTGATGTCATTATGTTTATTTCAGTCATAGCAATTGTTTTGTTATAATTGTTACTCAGCAACGTTATATCGCAGCTCAAAGACACTTGTTACTATTGTTACTACGAACTGTAAGCAATAATCGAAGACATTGCGTTTTCCAGCTAGCCATGCTTTTGAGATACATTTATAAGTTAGCACAGTATAAGTATCCGACTAATAATTAATTAGAATAATAATTAAGCCAAATAGCTTACCAGTAAGAAAAATTGAACAAGCTGTATTATAAAGGCAGCACTGCCAGTTTGAATATAAATATACACACTCTTATATTGCGACCGTATGGTCTCGACCCTTCTCATTTTTCAATGAATTGATCGGGTGAGATCCTTCACCACCGCTTACCCGTTTGAATGGTCACCATACCATTTAAGGTCCCGTTCACGGACCGTGGTGCTAGTCCGAGATTCAATTCTCTGAAATACGCACACCACACAAAGACGCATGCGACGTACGCTGTAACCGATGTAGTTAACTGGGCTCTCGATATTATAGTAATTGCAATTGTGATGCTAACTGCAATTTCAATTATGTAAGTATTTTGCATTTATGTAAGTATTTTGCAAGGCTTCTTATATATGTTTGAAATATATATACAAATACACAGCCCAAGTATAAAAGAATACTGTACAATAATTCATAATGCAATAAAATAACAAATCAATGACAAATTATTACCAAATTTATTATTGCAAATAAATTAATAAGGAACAAATTAATAATATGCAAATAAAATACTATACAATAAATCATTAACGTTATGAAAAATTACAAAGCTGCTGGCTTTCAGTTCCAACTCATAAAACATCTTTAGGCTCCAAATGACGTCTTCCTTTCATCTTGGTTCCATCACAATGGTTCCCTACTGTATACTGCCGGTGTTCCTCAGAGTCGCAAAGGTTCCACCCAAGCCATGACGCTGGCATGGCGCGTGTTATTCCACTGGCAATGCACTGTTCGGCGTTTACCATCGACGATCGTCAGAAACTTCGCCGATCTCATCATGAGGTAGTTGCCAAAAGCGCCGCTCGTCACTATCTCGCGGTAATTATGAGAATCTCTGACACTGATATAACCCGTTCCTAAAGATCAACAAAAGAACTTAAAACATAGAGAAAGAGGCTGAATATACCAAGAACGTGTTATTATTATTATTATTATTATTATTATTATTATTATTATTATTATTATTATTATTATTATTATTATTATTATTATTATTATTATTATTATTATTATTATTATTATCATTATCATTATCATCATTATTATTATTATTATTATTAGTAGTAGTAGTAGTAGTAGTAGTAGTAGTAGTAGTAGTAGTAGTAGTAGTAGTAGTAGTAGTAGTAGTGCTAGTAGTAGTAGTAGTAGTAGTAGTAGTAGTAGTAGTAGTAGTAGTAGTAGTAGTAGTAGTAGTAGTAGTAGTAGTAGTAGTAGTAGTAGTAGTAGTAGTAGTAGTAGTAGTAGTAGTAGTAGTAGTAGTAGTAGTAGTAGTAGTAGTAGTAGTAGTAGTAGTAGTAGTAGTAGTAGTAGTAGTGGTAGTAGCAGCAGCAGCAGCAGTAGTTGCAGCAGTAACAGTAGTAGTAGCAGTAGCAGTAGCAGTAGCAGTAGTAATAGTAATAGTATAGTCGTAGTTTTGTTTATGATGACAACTTTGACATCCTACCTACTGTCATGGTGTGAAGTGCAAAGTAATAGAAACTGTTGAAGACATCGAATAATGCTACATGTACCTTTAGTTTCGATATTTTTCTTTTTTATGACGATATACTAAAATATTAAGAGATTATTCGATAGCACGTTGTGATATTATCTGCCCGAAAACAACCCAGGTTTCCAAGAATTATGCCAGAGTGCTGATACCCGCCTCTTCGGTGCTGTTCGTGCAGATCCAGGCCATGACTCGACATGACCTGCTGGCCCCAATTAAAACGGTAGTATACACGCTACGTCCACGTAAACATGACAGAATTCTGTCTGTTGCAGACAGTCTGGCACGCAAAACATCTCATTATTAGGATCATTTACTCGTCATTATATAGGGCCAGGGGCCTACTTCATAATGTACATCAAAATGCGGTTAGCAATTGGTTCAATAAAGGACAGACTTACTTACTCACTTATTTGCTTCAGTTACCTTGGATTGTTTCTGTCTTTCCGTTTGTGATGTTGACGTATAGTAGAGTGTCGCTGTTGTGCAGACGTCCAAAGATGTCGTATCCTCTTTCCGTTCCTCCCTCCGAGGGAAAGAAAACCACGTTTGCAATGTTCAGAGTCGTTTCCACGTGGAAACCATGCTCAAGTTTACCTGCGTAATATGAAAAAAGGCTACAAAACTACGCATGTAATGCCCAAACATAAAATGATTAATTTTTCAATGCTAAAAGGTGAGTGAATTTTAATTTAATTATGGTTATACCTTCTTACTTGTACGCCGATATGTACATGTATAATAGGCTATGTATTTACGTCTGTATCTGAACTTGTATAAAGCACATAGTAAATGTTCTAAGAAGATGGTTGTCAGTGGCGTTAATCACGGCGGGACAGAGGGGACTTGTCCTCCAAAATTCTGACTGGGACCCCTCTGTCCCCCAAAGTTATGTGCAGATTTTCGCCTCTGATGCTTGTACAAGGGATCTGAACAGGTGGGTCCTAACATAGTGTGTATGCATATCTCAACAATTAAATGAACCTCTCGAAAACACCCACATAACTGTCTAACTTATCTAACGTTTTGATCTTAATCAGCTCGTGTGCCGCAAGTCATTACGTTAAAGTGTGTCGCTAACAACGCTAATTGAGCTATCAGTGTTGTTGTTTACCATTTCGGCAGAGGTCCTCTGAACTATTATACATATTCAGGGTCAGTGAGTGTGAGTGATTTACAAGCATACACATTTTGTTGGGCCTACGGTTAGTTAACTGTTAGTAGTTCATGTATTGAATGTATTAATATTGTATCACATTTTGATACAATTTTTATTTCCTTATGTTCCCATTAGTTAAAAAATTATTGCTCAAACTTAAGGGGTTCGGTGAGTGGTCATGGATTTCTCTTGGGGTTCGGCTCCCTTGAAAAGGTTAAGAACCACTGCTTTAAAGTATGTCGCTAACAACGCTAATTGAGCGATCAGTGTTGTTGTTTACCATTATCGGAAACCTGATAAATCGAGAGGGTGGGGGGTCGGTTGTGGTGCGTTGTGGCCAAGAGCCGGCCATCTGGTGACACAAATGAATTGCTTGTGACGTTGTCGAGCGATGACGCCGAGGCCAAGATGGCGTCCGTTACGTAATCCAGAAGGAGAGACGGTGATGACCGGAAATAGTGACCACCACAATCAATTACAAGACGACCACCTGAAACGAATAATGGCAATGTTAACTACTGCAGTGAATAGCCTAAGCTCGTGAATAAGCTGGTGCACTGCGCTTGGCTTTCGAGTGGCGCTGTAGAAGTTTGGAGCTTACGATTACGATTGCGATTACGATTACGACTAGGCTACTATTACGATTACAATTACGATTACGAATGGTTAGAATTATACACGTCTCGTGCGCCTAAGCTACAGTAGGGGTGTCAAAGAGTCGGCTCGCGGGTCAATTCTGGCCCGCCGACGATGTCTTTCTGGCCCGCGGAGCCTTACCTAAAGATACTGTGAATGATAATGAAGATCAAAATTAAAATTTTATAGGCCTAATTCGACTGTTTGTATACTACAAAATTCACCACTTAAGATTTAGTTTTAAATTTTTTATGGGAACTGGCTCGCCGAGCCCCTCCAAGACCCCTGCCTCTATTTTGCTCATGCGTCTGCGGGACCCTGCCCCCCATATGCTGGAAAATATGGCCAATGCCCAACATTAAAAAAGGTTTGACACCTCTGGCGTAAGCAGTGACTAGAATCCCTAGATTCCTCAGAGATGTCAACTGCACACTCCTACTCAAACTGTACTTGAACAGGTAAGTAGAAAAGCCAGGAATGAGACTGAAATCGTGTGTTGCTGACTTGAGCCCATCGATCACCCCATGACCCGTCTACCAACCATCGGTCATTCCACCAAATGATTCATAAAACCAGCCATCAATCCAGCGATGTGTATGTGCAATGCTGTGCATCTACCCACTAACCCACACATCAATCCACTCACTAACTACCCATCCCACATCCACCTATCTATCCATTTGACATATAAATAGTCCGAGAGCTGCATGGATCAACAAACAGATCAACACATCCATCCACCCATCAATCAGTCCTTGTAATATATAATATGACATCTTTAGCACGGTCATCATAACGCCCGATGCATCAATCGGTTGTCAATTCAAGTGACATCGTAATCAAAAGTCGTTGTAGAAGCCACGTTGAATTCCAATAGGACAGAGAAGTTGAGAGAACCGAGAAGATGGCCGACGGTGGGTAAACAAGCTGACGGAAATGAGTCAATCCACCCGCCAGTTTCATTCATTCAAGTATTTATATAGCACTCTTCAAGGAAACTACTCAGAGGTGCACCCGACTCCAGCACCGTCAGAAAGAACAGATCCATACAGCCAGCCATCAATCCTATCAAGCATATCATATCCACCCACACACACACCCACGCATTAATCAACTATCCACCCACATCCATTCATTCGTCCATCAGATAGTGTGAATGGACGGAAGCTGAATGGATCAACCAACATAAAGAAGAACAGGACTGCGATCAATAGTAACTGGACAGAAAGACCGAGCTCTCCATTAGTCGATTGGACAGACAGAAGAAGAAGAAGAGGCGAAGAAATTAAATCCTACGCAGATATTTGCCTTCATGGTTAGGGTAGTCGCCGGTGAAACCGAATTCGACGCTTTTTACGGGGAAGATCTCGACCCCAACTTCCCCAAGGGAACAGTCGATGAGAGTATAATATACGCCGAAGTGTCCGTGAACGATAAAGGCATAACTGCCATGCCATGGCAAAAGGAAGCAAGTCACCGATTTCAGCTTCTGAGAAAAATGCGAAAAACAACTCAGGCATCACCCATCGGTCTGAATTTACGCGTACAATTGGTTGATGGACATGCTTCTGTTTGCCTTGGGATTTTCCAGTACTGCTTGGACATGCTTCTTTCTGCCTCTGCTTTTCCGCCAGAACCACATGCAATAATAACTAGTTATATAGACGATTGTGTTGGACTTGCTTCTTGAACCAAAATAATATCGATATGTAATTTTAACCTTAAACTGGACTTGCTTCCTTTTGCCATGGCAGGGCAGATAAGTGATCGCTACTGATTCAACAGTGGCGGCGCTACATGGGAGGCCAGGGCGGATCTAGCCTACATGGGAGGCCAGGGCGACTCTACATATGCGTAGGCTGGCAGGATGAGTACTTTCTAACTACACTGGTTTCTGTCGTTCCTAACAAAGAGTGAAGGACTTGCCAAGAGGTATGAAGGAGACTGCGCTGGGAACGCAGTGCTGCGGCCTTAGGTCGATTTCACTGACGTAGCGAAGAGTCTCGAGATCGAGTTTGTAGAGGCGCTGCTTATCGCTGTGGCGGGAAACGTAGCCATATCTGAGGACATCGCGATGAAGAGCCGACTTACTCGGCAGAAAGATATCGCTTATCTGAAAATAATCAAATCAATCCACAACTCAATGTCGGATCGAGAAGTGTAAAAGAACTGCTCAACGCTCGTGAATAAGCTGGTGCCCTGCGCTTGGCTATCGAGTGGCACTTTAGAAGTCTAAAGTTTACGATCACGATTACAAACGTATATATATATGCACAATCAAATGTATATAAACTCATACATACAAACACGTAAATACTATATATACGTATAATAGGTATATTGTGTATAATTATGTATAGAGGCTTGTATGTATTCAGAAATAGTTTTTTATTTACATACATATATCCACAAAACATATAAATAAAGCACTTACAGCATCGAACCGGTTGTTGACTGGTTGAGTGTGAATTGTGTGATGGTCGCCATCTTCGCTCGCCTGTCGTATGATCAGATTGGACTTGATCTGATTGGCTGGCTCTGAATCCGGATCATCCTGGCTCCAGCAGACAATCCACACCTGATCCAGGTGTTCGATATAGTTGAGCTGCATTGGCCTTCGATCTGTAGCTATTGCCTGTCATTGACAGATCAATCACAGACAAAACCAATCACTGATATATCATGTAACGTAATCGAACACTGACTGATCATGAAACATAATCGAACGCTGACATATCAAGCATAATCTAACAATGACTGAAGTAACATAACTGAATGCTGATCAATCACAGAACAAACATTTATCGATGATGCTATATAGATGAACAATGATCAATCAAGTAACATAATATCATGTGACATAATAAAAAAATGATCAATCACATAAAAAATAACGGAAATCGCACAGAATAACAAAACAATGATCAATCACGTAACATAATAAAACACTGATTGATCATGTAACATGATTGAATGCTGGGGAGGCGAACAAGAGGAAGACCTAGGCAGATGATGTTGGATTGGATGATGGCAGACGGATAAGGAAAGCTGAAAGAAGAGGCCCAATAGCGAGAAGAATGGCGACGTCGAACATTTGAACCTGCTAGGAGGCAGAGAACCAGAAGAAGAAGTATGCACGTGGTATGCATCTAGAAATATGTTTACACATTGCCTAAACAGAGCATACAAAAGTATTACACGAGTTTCCGCAAAAACATTACACGAGTTTGTGCAAACGTATTACACGAGTTTGTGCAAAAGCATTACACGAGTTTGTAAAAAAGTATTAGTCTACACGAGTTTGTAAAAAAAGTATTACAGGAGTTTGTAAAAAAAAGTATTACACGAGTTTATCGAAAAGCATTACACGAGTTTGTAAAAAGTGTTATAGGAGTTTGTAAAAAAGTATTACACGAGTTTATCGAAAAGCATTACACGAGTTTGTAAAAAGTCTTATAGGAATTTGTAAAAAAATATTACAGGAGTTTGTGCAAAGTGTGCAAACCACAAGGTTTTGACAGACCTCGATTGGTTTGAATCCTTTGCTGATTTCAATGACGATGATGCGATTGAGGTTCGGTTGAGAGACGTAGAGAAACCGGTTCCGAACATTGACCACATCACCCCAAGAACATCTGTCACCTGGTCTACAGAGGCTCGACACCTGGTCCGAAGACGAGGAAGAGGAGGAGGAAGAGGAGGAGGAATGGTCAGTGGAGGATCGAAACACACTCCGGTGACCCTCCACTTCCAGCTGAACGATACAGGCACGAGGATTGTAGACTGCGTAACCAAGGTCGTGAAATACCACGTACACCTCATATGGTTCTGCAGCGAGAAAATAACAGAAATGTGAGTAAAAGCACGAAGAAACTGCAGATGTGTATGGGTTACGGTAGCTGATTGATTTTAGCACCAGGCTTCCATCAATCAATCAATCAATCAATCAATCAATCAATACAAATGTGATATAGCGCCCCTTGCATCTACGTAGGCTATGTGGACAAATAACAGTGCCAGTTAAGTACCGGTATCTCGCAAAAGCGCTGGTGCACACTGCGCTTATAAATATACGGAAATAATTATGTAGCTGTGTGTGTGTGTGTGTGTGTGTGTGTTGTGGTAGCTACCTCAACATATATCCTCATATATAATAATCAAAACATACTGCGCTTATAATTATAATATAAGGCCACGTGAACGTTTAAGTTGAGATATATCTTCCTGCTATAAAGCATAAAATACGTAAACCATGTGGTTTAGACGAGGTAATTGGCAATTTGTGCGTAAGTCAAGCAAAGTGAAAGGAGAGAAAGGTTGGATTGAGATGTCCCTTGCAAGATTTTTCTAACACAGTCATCCCATGAATACCGTTGTATGTATGTATGTATGTATGTATGTATGTATGTATGAATATATGCATGCATGTATTTATGTATGTATGTATGTATGCATGCATGTATGATGTATGTGTATGTATGTGGGGCGCGGTGGTGTAGAGGTATGTTCGGTGCCTTGCAGCCGAAGGGTTGCGGGTTCGAATCCACCTCAAGACACCGTGTAGGGACCCTGGGGAAGTCCTTTACTCGCAATTGCTCATGCGCTTCGGCGTAAACCTCCGATTCAGTGTCCGCGCTGTAGTCGGGAGCGCTTCTGAGTAGAAATCTTGAAAGGGCGCTATATAAATATCTGAAATGAATGAATGAATGAATGAAATGAATGTATGTATGTATGAATGAATGTATGTATGATTGTATGTATATATGTAAAAATATGTACGTATGTAAACTATGTATGTATGAAAACTATGCATGCATGTATGTACGTATGTACCTGTGTCGACTAGGTTTTACGTACGTAAGTACGTATGTAATTATTGTATTAACTGTAATTGCATTAAGTTTACAATGTATTAACAGTAATTTCTGTAGGACCTCAAGTACAGAGCTACTTCTATACAATATCACCTGCGAGCACAAACGTGCGTTAAGTTGAACAAGAGGCTGTTGAATAATAGATTCTGTTACGAGTACCATTGATGTATTTCGGAACGTCAACCTTCTCGACGAACACGGTTGCAATGTCCTGAGCCACTCCGGCTGAATTCTTCGCTTTGCACTTGTATGCTCCGGTGTCGACTATGTTTTCTGAGCTGATTATTGTCAACGTGTGGTTCTCGTCTAGGTATACGTAATACAACAGGTCTTTTTGTATAAATTTAAAGATTTCATTATGAGATCAAAGTCAATAATTTACAGTAGCAATTAAAACATCCTGTGCATTTAGTGGACAGCCAGCAAGAAAATATATGTATGTATGTATGCATGTATGTGTGTATGTATGTGTGTGTGTCTGTATGTGCGTGTGTATGTCTGTATGTATATATGTGTGTATGTATGTGTGCATGCATGCATGCATGTGTGTATGGATGTGTGTATGCATACATGTATGCATGTATGCATGTATAATATATATGTATGTATATATGTATGTATGTATGTGTGTAATGTAATGTAATGTAATTAGCAACTTCTATTGCGCCGGTGTCTAATGCACAAGGCATCAACCGATGGCACACCAAAACCAAGCCGTAATCAGGTCAACATCCAGAAGATCAGTCCGTAAGAGACAGAGAGGCAGCCTAAGGTGGATAAGCAATTTGAAAGAGGTAAGTTTTCAGCCGAGAACGAAATGACACAAGCGACTGAGCACAGCGTACAGACACAGGAAGAGAGTTCCAAAAAGTAGGTCCAGATACTGAAAAAGCTCGTTCACCGAGAACAGTTCTTGATTTAGGTATGACCAGACAAAGACAATCAGATGACCTCATTGAATAATGATAAGTCAGAGGAATAAGAACAGATTTTAAATATTGTGGTTGGCCAGAGTTCAAAGTTTTATAAACTATGAGCCCCAGTTTGAAACGAATTCTTTGCTGAACAGGAAGCCAATGCAAAGATTTAAGCACAGGGCTTATATGTTCATATTTGGATGTATTAGTTATGGCTCTAGCCAAAGAGTTCTGAACCCTCCTTCAGTGTGTTTGATTTATTGATACCAGTAAGAAGCGAGTTACAATAGTCTAGGCGACTGGAAACCAATGCATTTGCCAAAGATATTCTTGCAGACATGGGCACATAACGCCTAATTCTGCGTATGTCACGAATGAACATATAGGATGACTTACAAATACTGTTTACATGGCCAGTGAGAGACATGGTAGAATTAAAAACAACGCCTAAGTTGCGTGCAGCGTCGGCCAGCTCAATAACTGAGTCACCCAGTTTCAATGACTTAAGCCCATCAAATTTCTTAAGTTGCTGTGGAGTGCCAAGTAACAGAAATTCAGTCTTTGATGGGTTAAGGAGGAGTTTATTGGATGCCATCCAGGACTGTACTTCATCAAAGACAGTAGACAACATCTGTATAGATGAGTCACATGACAGACTATCAAATGAAATGTAAATGTAATTGGATCTATGCACATGTATGGAACATTTCTTGTTAAGTGTTTCCTCTTATACATTACATACATTGCATTACAGATTATGTAAAGCAAGTGAGTAGTCTTTACAAGCATCTGACAAGAGCATGTATACCTTTAAAGTCAATAATGATACCAACAATCAATATACCCGCCCCATTACAGGTATGACAGAAGCACACATACACATCTACTACAAATTATTAAATTAAATTAATGGATATAGTAGCAGAATATAGCTAAAGACACACTGATTGAGAAGGTAATATTGAACCAACTGTATCAGCCATCTATTTGAAGGATCTTTCAAGAAACGAACAAACAGCTAAATCTGGCCCAGAAAGCAGAAATATAAATATAAATGAAGGCAGAGGTTCAAAGGGCATGCTTGACAATTGAGATAAATGTACTAAATTTATCAGCGTTTTGCTGATAGTATGTTGACCAACGTTGAAGATAAAAAAGACTTGGTTGACATCGAAGCGCTACTCAGGCCTTCGTGTGAAGCATTGATATTGAAACCCCATTAACCTACTTTGGAGGTGTACGAAAGTAATTCTACGCAAAGCTAGATGTCCGTCTTCATTATTGGTGCGTCCACCTCTGGACCATTTCCATTTCCATTACTATTCACCCAATGTCTTGATGAGCTTGGGCTCGTCTCCAGGCTGTATATGTAGCCCGAAGTTCCGTGGGTAAGGATCCGCTCCCAATTATAGTGCTTTGGTCGTCCGATTATTCTCTTCCAGCTCCTTGGTGGGCCGGAAATCAAGGTTCGTATACCCCCTATAGCGCGGTCTTGCCTGCTGTCACAACATGCGAAATGTCCAAACATCCAGCGTCTTCTAGATTCGATAATCTACGGGACTGGGATCTCTTAGGTGCCCCTGAAAACGTCTACATTTTTGCCGTGTGCAGAAGTGTTCAGGTGCACTTCTTGTTGAAAACCCATTAACTTGAGCGCCTGTGATTGGTGTGCACTGCGAGAGGCGTTATTTAAATTTATAGATACAATACAATACGATGCAATACAATTAACTTACTTTAGAGATGAAAACAGTGCAGTTGATATGGAAGATGTAATTATACGTAGGCGTAAAGCCATGATGTTGAAAACCAGTTAACTCACTTTGAAGTTGCAGATGACGTGGTTCGTTCGGAAGAGGCGATTCGTTCACTTCCCACTGCACCTTTGGTTTAGGAATGCCACTTGCAGAACACTGGAGTTGAATGATCTCCCCTGGAGTATGGAACTGAGTCATGGGATAGACGGTCACGACAGGTGGCGCTGAACATAGGAAAACATCTCAAACATTAACTTTGATTTAACCAATCATCTCATTGATTAACTTTTTATCAAACAATCGTGACGACTCAAATAATCATTCGTTTGAAATTATTAAGGCTAAATCATGATGAATCATTTCAATCAAAAGCTTTAACTTATGCAATCATCTGCAATCCACTGGGGGAGGCCCCATAATATATGTACATCACAAAAATCATGAGTGTCTTGTTTCTAGCCACCCTGGTCGACGTTCATTGCATTCCTTAGTACGGTAGTACCGCGTTTGCGTAAGATGGAGCGGGTACAACGTGCTTTCTCGGGCTTCGACCATCCTTATGCAACAGTCTTCCATTAAATACAGGCACTTGTGAAATTCTGTCACAGACTGCTGAAGAAGCAGTTTCAACAGATTTCAACTCGCACCTTTTTACTCTTTCACACTGGTTAAATTGCTCAACAATTTTGCAAATCTAAAACCTAGACCTATCTGAGGAATCAATAACCGATACACGCCATTCGCTACTCGGAAACACATAAAATCTATAAAACAAGATCATTTGGTCTATTACTGTAAAATAACTTGATTGATGGTTACAATAAAGTTTGATTGATTGATTGGTTGGTTGGTTGGTTGATTGGTTGACTACAGCCCAGGCACATCAATAAATTTTACGTTGCGAGTCTTCTCTTTTAGGTGGCGGATCTCATAGTGTAGATCTGAGATCCGACAAGATCCGGCTGAATTTAACCACTGCTCTTTCAAAAAGCCACGTTTAGCCAAAGTTTTTGTTATATATATAGGTTACTAACGGCACTGTACAAATGGCCAGATATATACATACATGCATATATAACTAGATGCATTAAAACACACACACATACATACATCTAGGCCCTATATGCGATAAGAAAAGAGAGTAAATCCTCTAAAAAATTAATCAGAAGCATGGTTCCAAGCTCGGATGAACTTTTTAAAGCAGAAACAAACCACGACAATAGCAATTTAACAGCGGAACACCTTTCTTAATCTCAGTTTGCTGGTGCTTTGGGCTCAGCTTTAGAGTAGCGCTTTAGAAATTTTGAGTTAACGATTACGATTGGTTCACAGCTTACTGAGCGGCAAAGGCCGGAATGTTGTGGTTACACTCAGTGATATTCCATGGACAGTATCCATTCAAGTATACATACATGTACTAACCCCGTCTTAACTGCATGAGCAGTATAAACAAAACCATTTGATGTAAGGACCTTACTGTGAACGGTGAGAATGTGTTCCTGGGATGACCCTGAATCCCTGCAAGAGTAGACTCCTGCGTGAAGAACGGTCACTTCACGGAAGTAGAGCGCACCATTCGACAGAATCTATACACAATCGATTGGAACAGTTAGTGAAAACTAATCCAATCTAATCCAATGAAATCTAATCTAATCTAATCTTTTTCTATTCTAATCTAATCTAATCTTTTTCTATTCCAAAATAATCTAATCCATGGGCGTCCGCAGGAATTTTTCTTTTAGGGGAGAATCTAATCTTTTTTTGGGGGCAGTTTTGAATTGTTGGCACGGGGACTAACGAGGATGCCGAAAGCAACCTACATGCATCACAATCATCACCCTCAGTACTCGCTCCTGCGATTAGGGGTTTGACGTGGATCCCAACAGCCGCCAATGCTTTTGGAAGCATTTGACATGATATGGAGCCAGTTGATAACGTTCTGGGATCCGTTTTCAACTGTATCTGAATGTTTATCTCAAACACAAAACTTTTAAAAGTTTCATTGTTTTCGTATACTGGTAGGCTATTTTAAAGTTTTCACGTAATCTGGACTAGTTTGGATGAAAAATAAAACTGTGGAAAAAATTATAGGCATTCATTGTTAGAAACCAAGATGATAAGTAATTTTTTAAATATTTGCAAAATCCAGGGAGCATATGCCCCCCCTTGCCCCTCTGGATGCCCAAGATCTAATCTAATATAGACTGTATCTAAATCTAATCTGATTTAATCTAATCTAATCTAATCTAATCTAATTTAATCTAATCTAGTCTGATTTAATCTAATCTAGTCTAATCTAACCTAATCTAATCTAATCTAATCTAGTGATTCATATAGCACCATTATCATAATCATAAATCATCTGCCTGTGGCCGCTTCTAACGAAATTGTAGTCAAAATCATAACCGTTGGAAACGCCCAACCGAAATTGGCTGTCTACGAGATTTAACACTGACGAGAGTATACTAAAAACGACTGCATGGAAACCAATGCAGCTCGTCGTTAAAGCGCTACACAGACAGGTGCGTCTTGACAAATGGCTTAGAATATTACTTGTGCCGAGTTAACATAAATGGTGCGATTGCTACAGGGAGACTTTTCCAAAGGGAGCGATCTATTGCATTATGCAATAATTGTGTGAGTACTGGATTTAAGGAGACAGTCATATCGAAGGAGTTGACTTCCAAGCAGCATGAGAATTGTAGAAAAAAGACTTGGGATCAGACTTTGATTCATGTTTAGTTTGGGTGTGGAATGAAGACTTAACAATGGGGTACTAAGAAAGATCAGGGGTTGACCCCCGCCCCGCAAATTCTCACCCTGATTCCAAATTACACACTGTTCGAAATGGCGATGCCCCATTTCGATAAGAGGTCTCATGTGTGAAAATCTTATGATTCAGACACAGTAAGAAATGTGTGCATAGGTCAAGGAGAGAGGTAACACGCGCTATTGTTTGTAGAAATCACTCCGATCGAAGTGTGGCCCAAGGTCAAAAGATAAGCATTTGTCATCCTGCATCTATTGTATGATACGATATGATATTCTGCTCTACTAGTTCATCTATTGTATGATACGATATGATATTCTGCTCTACTAGTTAAGGTTTTTTGACATTATTGTTCTGTTCTGGTTCTGTTTATGCCTCATAATCCACTTGGACATATACAGGACAAGCATTTGTCATCCTGCATCTATTGTATGATACATGGGCAACCCTAATAAGCGGGACCTTGTCCTTTCTCCCGTCTGGGTCTTCCTGTTGTATGTCAACAATAATGTTTATTGCGTTGTTACCTGCTTGTTACACTGGGAACAATAAACTAATGGTTATGGTTACTTCACATACTTAGTAAATACTTACAGGAGCATTCTGACAGATCGGCCAGGAAAGATTGATTCATGCACCATGCTGTTGGCAAAATTGTTTGATATATCTCAAAAACAAAAGTATTATCATTCTAAGGCACAGCTATAGCGAGATCGAATGGTAGTCCACGATAGCTTTTATCTTCATAAACGCCAGGCATACAAATTCTCGTCTTTCTTTATCTTCATTAATGCCGGACACGAGCATGACAGTTTTTCTCTTAGCCCTCGATGCTTCATTTTGTGTTTATCTTCATAAATGCCAACCGTACTACAAATCAGTCATTTTTCACTCTATCGACTATTCTCGCGTCCGCGGTTCGGGCGTTTCGCGATGTATTGATTTCTAGCAAATGCTGAGAATTATTGCAAAAGTGGCCTTCCCTCCGGAGAAACATTATTCATTCTATAGTGGTTTCGTCGCTGCGCTGCAGCGCTCGTAAATAAGCTTGTGCCCTGTGTTTAGCTTTTAAGTGACGATTTAGAAAGTCGGAGTTTAGGATTACGATTACGATTATATAATTATAATTTATTATATAAATATATTTGTATATATATAATATATATATATATACGATGAATGAAGCCAAACCGCACAGCAGCAAATGATGTCGGTTCCTTGGCAATATGTTCCCCATGCAATAAATTTCAATTCTCAGCTGTTGGGTGTCGTCCATAGAGGGCGTCCTCTAAAACTGACCTAAGTTTAACCCCTCCCTTCGCCCACTGTCCGCATCTGCCCTCATTTGGTATTATACCTTCTAACGCTGCCACATTGCAGATATCTATCTGCACTCCAATTGGATACAGAGTCCAGTGCGATCATTCTACATTTTCTGAAATCCCAAGATCTTGCCAGAAAATCCCAAGATTGGCCAAAATTGTAAAACAAATCCCAAGTCACTGAAAAGGAAAAGGTTGTGATGAAAATATGAAATGCATTTAACAATAGAAATAATTCACAAAAATGCCGAGCCAAGAACTAGCAAAGAAAAAAATCGGAGCATAGCATTGAATTAGCAAATTATAGTGTTTACAATAATAATAAACGTCTTTCATACTGAGAGAGTTTTTTCTAATCTGATTCACTGCCACTGTTGGAAAGTACGGTTAAAACTAGTCTGCAGACCTTAGAAAAATCCCAAGATTGCTCTGGTAAATCCTCAGATCCCAAATCGGACCCCCTAAATCCCAAGATCTTGGGAAAAGTCCCAAGGAGTGGTCACACTGACAGAGTCCCACAAGTGACTGCCGTCTAAAGTCGGTGTTTAACACACCGAATATACTGAACAATACTGTGTGTCAAATGTATATGCGGACGTCCGCATTTGGCAGAACCCCTCCTCTTATTGTCGGCATTTGGACGACCCCTCTTTCCCGACGTCCTTAAGGGATAACTGATGCACTCTGTGGCCTCGGGCTTCAAAGAACGCAACGTTGCGTTCTTGACACGTCAAAAGCTGCGATCACTAACGGCGTCTATCAGGGAAGCCGACCATCAAACGACTTCAATGCCATTTGATGATTTTCCTGCCCAGGGCAACAGAGACGATACGAAAAGCCCACAAGGAGATCGTTAAAGCCGTCATTTATTTGTGAGAGACGTCTGCGCTGTTAAAAGCAATGTCTCGTAGCACCTGATTACGACAGTGCAAGCACATTCATTCACAGACAACCATGTGCATTGGGGGGTCCAGCACGGGACAGTGGCGGCGCCAGAGGGGGGCTAGGGGTGCTTAGCCCCCCTAACTGCGGCTCAGCCCCCCCAAAATTGGGAAATCACTGCAAATCACAGCGAGGAGGGGACAAAAGGGAAGGTTTTTTGAGCTTTAGCCCCAAAACCTGAAATCCTGGCGACGCCACTGGCACGGGAACTGCACTGGAACAACTGGATGTCATCTATAGATTCAATGTTGACCAACCAAACGTGGCTTTGAGCGTTTAAATCAACAGTTACTGGGCTCTGTAGGAAGTGGTCACTGTGGCATGTAACGTACATTTGATATGTATAGATCCTTTCTATGAAAATCAGCCAAAACGAGACTTAGCATTTGGATTTTATTTACTTAATGTTAAAGTAGACAAAATCAGACACTAAAAGATCTATTGTGGCTAGACTGTATAGGGCCGACGTCTGGATCTATTGTCTAACAGTACAACACGCTCATTTTGACTTAGAAAATAGAAACTTTTGTCTGAGATGGCAAACATTATAGAGACAGCAGGACACAGTTAGTACACTTTATAAAAGACGTCTTCAGAGTTCGTCTTCTGCAAAGTGCACCAACTGACCCTGGAGCTAGCTTGCAGAAGAAGCCTGAACATGAACTATAGCGACTTCCTTCTTCTTAGCCTCGGCATATGAGAGTAGGTGGCCAGTCCTCTTCTGATGGCCAGATGCAATTGTCTGTCGGAATTCTGGAGCCACATAAGTGTCTCGTTTTAGCAGAGATAACCTTTAAATTGAATATGATCCTAGAACTGTTTCAGTGGCTTACTGATCTGTGGCACATAGGCATGATAGGAAATACCATACCAGTAATACCCTACCTGTGGAAGTGCCAGAGCCATGCCTGAAGAAAGGAAGAGGGCGACGCTAATAATCTTGGTTATGACACAGGGTCGTTAAACGGTAACTAACCAACCGCAAGGTTAACCAGACCTGACCTTTGGATGATTCCAGATTTCCAATTCCATTTTCTAAATTGCGTTCCCTTCCAGGCTTTAGTTATTCCTGCTGGATTGAGTTTCGTGATTGAGACGGATTTTTGTAATTAAATTTTATCCTTCTGTCTGTGGTCTTCCTCTTCGACCCCCCTCCCCTTCCCATATGGGGCTGGTTATTGTGCACTAAAAACTTTCTGAATCTGGTCTACCTATCTAACTCACATTCGTCATCTTCCCACTCAGAAATTCAATTATTCGAAATGGTATTTACTTCAAATGCATATTTAACAACTTCAGAAATTAAATTTATTTGAAATGGTTCTCACTTCAAGTGCATTGTTAACGCATTTGAAATAAAACTAATTGCAATTATACTTCGAGTTCAATGTTAATGATTTCAGAAACAAATTACATCGGAAATTCTACGCACTTCACGTTCGTTGATAACAAATTCAGAAACAGCTAATTTGAAATGGTACTTACTTCAAGTTCGTTGTTAACGACTTCAGAAATTAAGCGATCATGTCTCGTCCACTTGATTTCGCCAAGGTTCCTACGAATGTCACATCGTAATTCCAAGCTGCTCCCTTCGCTAATATCCACCCTAGAGACAGATTTCCGAGGCAGTGCACTGGGTACAGTCGGTATAGTTCTACCCGCTGTCTCCTCTGTAACAAGGTACACGTATAAAACTGACTGAGACTGGCAATGCGGCCAGACATGTATATATGTATGAGCACTTGTTATAGCGCCCCTTCAAGATTTCTACTCAGAGGCGCTCCCGACTATAGCGCGGACACCGAATCGGAGTTTCACGCCGAAGCCCATGAGCAATTGCGAGTGAAGGACTTGCCCAGGGTCCCTACGCGGCGGCTTGAGGTGGATTCGAACCCGCAACCCTCCGGCTGTAAGGCACCGTACACACCGCTACACCACCGCGCTCCATGGTAATTGTAACTATAATTAATCTGACATTTGTGAAGCGCTAACATCTCAAAATCTAACACAAGCGACCATTCTAAAAATTCCTCACATGAAAACAAAAATACCGGAAGATTGATGAAACATTAGAAGTTCTTCAAGTACAGGTTTAATTGCAAATCTATACAGCACCATTTCAAGATAAACAAACAAGAAGCGCTCGTGTATCTGATGCTGCATGTACTGAAGTTAAATTAATGCAACATACAAATGTATACGTTTTTATATAGCGACCG
>JACEVL010000170.1:420000-445000 GCA_020284085.1 Aporrectodea caliginosa | reverse complement strand
GCCGAAGGCAAGAAGCCCCTAACGACTAGGGGGTATGGGGGAGCGTCGTAAGCTCCCCCATCGGGGTCTGGGGCGGAGCCCCAGAAGCCGACGCAAATTTGAGCATTTGACACCAAATGGAGTGCATTTTTCGCTCTTGCTTGCCTCACAATTTTCAAAAGTTAGGGGGACCGTCCCGACCTGTTCGAAAGTTGGGGGGGACGCGTCCCACGGGTCCCATAGGGTGGTTGCGCCTATGCATACCGCTACACCACTGAGTCCCGTGTGACATATGAAAAACAGTATATTTTCTCCTTTAAGCTTGAATTAATCCTTCCCAGCAGAGGGGTCGGCCAAAAAACCGTATTATATGCATGAGTAAAGACACTTAATACACCATGTTTAGGCCCCTTTAAAAAGCTCTGTTTAATGCACGCGCGCACACATCTTCAGCAGAAGATCTTCCAAAAACAGATGAATAATAATAATCTAATATTCGACATTAAAGTAATATTCATGTGATTTGGGTCAACAAATTTCTGTTAAAGTTGACCTGTTTAGGTTAGTTAGTTAGAGCCTTTCGTAAAAGGAGCAATTACATAGGCATAACATACATTTGTACGTTGTATACAACGTACATCATAGCAAACCCAGTGGAATAGGCCGTTGCATCGCACACAGATCAGGTCTATATATCTCACGGATTTGCTTTTGCAGCTTGTAGCTAATATGGCAAGCTCTATTTATGCACTAGACAAATATATGTATGTATGAATTTATGTATGTATGTATGTATGTATGTATGTATGTATGTATGAATTTATGTATGTATGTATGTATGTATGTATGTATGTATGTATGTATGAATTTATGTATGTATGTATGTATGTATGTATGTATGTATGTATGAATTTATGTATGTATGTATGTATGTATGTATGTATGTATGTATGAATTTATGTATGTGTGTATGTATGTATGTATGTATGTATGTATGTATGAATTTATGTATGTATGTATGTATGTATGTATGTATGTATGTATGTATGCATGCATGCATGCATGCATGCATGTATGTATGTATGTATGTATGAATTTATGTATGTATGTATGTATGTATGTATGTATGTATGTATGTATGAATTTATGTATGTATGTATGTATGTATGTATGTATGTATGAATTTATGTATGTATGTATGTATGTATGTATGTATGTATGTATGTTTATGTATGTGTGTATGTATGTATGTATGTATGTATGTATGTATGAATTTATGTATGTATGTATGTATGTATGTATGTATGTATGTATGTATGCATGTATGTATGTATGTATGTATGTATGTATGTATGTATGTATGTATGTATGTATGTATGTATGTATGTATGTATGTATGTATGTATGTATGTATGTATGTATGTATGTATGTATGTATGTATGTATGTATGCATGCATGTATGTGCATGTATGCATGCATGTATGTATGTATGTATGTATGTATGTATGTATGTATGTATGTATGTATGTATGCATGCATGCATGCATGCATATGCATGTATGCATGCATGCATGCATGTATGTATGTATGTATGTATGTATGTATGCATGCATGCATGCATGCATGCATCTATGCATGCATATGCATGTATGTATATATGTATGTATGTATGTATGTATGTATGTATGTATGTATGTATATTGTATGTATGCATGTTATGCAAATATATGCGTGTACCACATGATGACTATATTTATGTATGCACTTATGCATAATATGCTGTACCACATGGTTGGCCTGGTCAGCCACTCTGGTAAAAGCATACGTATATCACGGCCAACCCGGACCAAGAGGACACCGACCCGCATACCGATCGTGGCTATATTTTAGAGATTTGCTTCTATCTCTTGTATACCTCGGACTAGCACGGTCCATGCTCTGCGACCTGAAATGTGTAGAGTTGAGGCCGCTTACTACACGCCGAATCATATAATATGGTGCGCTTGCTTATTATGTGAATGTGTAGGCATGCCTGTTATGCATAAAGTACTCTCTATATTAGAACAGTGATGTGATATTAAGCTCGATTCTTTGACAGATAAACGAAATGGAAGTGCTTGCTACTTCCTGCAGTTCGAACTTATCTGGCATCATATCTGGCCTCCACATAGGCCTATAACTCTAGATTAGGCATATTGGACACAATACAGAAACGAGCACTGCGGGTTATTGCCAAAGCCCCAACCCATAGATTATAGAGGGGAGAGACTCATTCGCTGAACTGAATCTACTCAAATTGCATCAAATAAAAACAACACAAATAGGTACCATTATGTTTTGCTTTACCCATGATCTACTACCACTAACTTTAATGACTACTTCCAGCGCGGATCAGATTCTCACACCCATTATAATACACCAGGAGTTCGAGCAAGTATCGCCCGGCGTCGCACTTTCAAATTCACGTAAATTCTCAGCCAAGCATAATAGGTCCTCTGTGTGAAATGAGATTCCCACTGAAACATTCCGAACGACCAATCTGTTATAACTGATGTTATTAGTTAAGTTGTTAGTTAAGTTATTAGTTAACTTGCAAACTTGAACTAGAAAGCAACCGCAACTACCTCTAGATACGTATATTTGATATCTGGTACTTAGGTGACTCTAACTTAGTGGGATTCTCATCCTATCTGGGCCTCCTTGTTACCCTTAAGATGAAAATTCTGTTCAACTGCAAATGCGCTCTTCTAAATTGGTTAACAATAAATGATGATTGATTGATATAAAAAAGTCAACGTTTCATAAAGGCCATAAATTTATGCATTTGCCATCATTGTAACGTAATTTAAGATAGACTAATGCATTGTGAGGTAATGTGAATATTAAAATAATGTACCTTAACGTAGTTCTTGTTACATTTCCAAGTTGTCTGATACAGCTTAAAACAGCTGCAGCTAATAACATCATCATCATTTTCATCATCATCATCATCATCATCATCATCATCATCATCATCATCATCATCATCATCATCATCATCATCATCATCATCATCATCATCATCATCATCATCATCATCATCATCATCATCATCATCATCATCATCATCATCATCATCATCATCGTCATCATCGTCATCGTCATCATCGTCATCAATCGTCATCATCATCATTATCGTATTATCATCATCATCATTCATCATCATATCATCATCATCATCATCATCATCATCATCATCATCATTTCATCATCGTCATCATTATCGTCGTCATCATCATCATCATCATCATCATCATCATCATCATCATCATCATCATCATCGTCATCATCATCATCAATCAATCAATCAATCAATCAATCAATCAATCAATCAATCATCATCATCATCATCAATCAACGTCCTCATTCTTATTATTATAGATTCCTAAACCTGTTCTTTTAAAAATAATATTAACAGCCATAAGGCACCATAAGGTATTGAAAGTAGCACATCTGTTAGCATGCCATATGACCATTAGCCAAACACGGAATCGAAGGACTACTGTAAACTGTAAAGTAATAATAACTGTAGGTCTACATATACACATACGCATATACAGTGTAATTGTAATTGTAATTACGACCATTTTTAAAGCGTCGTTAGTAGCAAGCTACTTCTAGAATGCTTTACACATGCACACTGTCCTCTGTCAGCTCAAATGCTAAGCGCTCGATGGCAAGTACAATTTTATAGCATCATAGCCTACATCAGTGGCGTAACGAAGGGGGGCAGAGGGGGCGGCCGCCCCCGGGCGCAGGGGGGCGCAAAATGATTTGACAAGTTTCTTGTTGAAAACAGACGGAAAAGCAAAAAAAAAAGGTCATCAGAAATTTTGGCGGAACTGAGAAAGACAATTTTCTGGAAATTCTTGCCCCCGGGCGCACGAACCCCATCATCATCATCATCATCATAATTCATCATCATCATCATAATTCATCATCATCATAATTCATCATCATCATAATTGATCATCATCATCATCATCATCATCATCATCATCATCATCATCATCATCATCATCATCTTCTTCTTCATCATCATCATCATTAATTTAACAATATTCACCTTTTACAATATCATACAATCAAATCCAATGTCAGCAAATGAAACTGGCCTACATGCATACATGATAGACATGCATGCATGTATACATACATTATACATGCATATGCAACGAATACACAAAATATGCATATAAAGCACGCATTCAGCACTACGATTAATTTTTTCAGAGGCGAAAAATTCGTCGCTCATCAATCACGTGAGGAAGAAAACTCAAACGAAACACAGATGATTCATAAGCTTATTAACAAAGATGAGGAATCATCCAAATCGATGCAGCATCCACCACATGGACAGCTGCATCCGCTATGATCAGACAGCTCAAACATATCTATCATCGGATCTGAGCCAGCTTCTGTCGCCACTCCTAAGACTGTCTTATCTCTGTCCTCTACCGTCTAGGGACTTGATTCCACCTCCAGACCAAGCTCTGTCGTTTGTCATTTCGGCAGTTCTATGAAGACAAGTCTCTTAAAGAACTTGATATAAGAAATGTCTCTCCAGAGCATCTTCATTCTCCAGAGTCTGCATTGGCCTTTCAATCAGCATTATCATCATCATGATCATCATCATCTTCTGAGTAGATAACCTTAGGGGCGCTATATAAATCTCCGAAATGAAATCATCATCATCATTATCACATCACCATCGTCATCATCATCATCATCATCATCATCATCATCATCATCATCATCATCATCATCATCATCATTCATCATCATAATCATCATCATAATTCATCATAATTCATCATAATTCATCATCATCATCATCATCATCATCATCATCATCATCATCATCATCATCATTCATCATCATCATCATCATCATCATCATCATCATCATCATCATCATCATCATTCATCATCATCATCATAATTCATCATCATCATAATTCATCATCATCATAATTGATCATCATCATCATCATCATCATCATCATCATCATCATCATCATCTTCTTCTTCTTCATCATCATCATCATTAATTTAACAATATTCACCTTTTACAATATCATACAATCAAATCCAATGTCAGCAAATGAAACTAATAGTTTACTTCAAAAACCTTTTTTACGGTGTCTCATCAACCAAAAGAAACTTGTGACAAAGTAAACTTTTCAAGCGTTTAAATTTACCTTTATGCTATTTCACTTCTTGAAGTCAATTTTATTTCCCGCTACATTGTCAATTTTAGAATTTCTTAATTTTATATCCCATTTTATGAATTTCACTTAAGTTGGTTTGTGTTTTATATTATTTCATATTCTACAGTCTACACGATGGGTTTGATTTTGCACATTTTCCATAAATTTCCACTTTATACCTTTATAAAAACCTCGTACAGGGGTCTTCTATGCATACATGTGTCGCCTACTTCAGTTTTCACACTCATGAAAATTTATCAGACCCGAAGCAACTATATACGGTCAATGAAAACACGCAGTAATCGTCACCATCATTCCGGGGATGGTGACCGCTTTAACCTCTGACCTGGTGGTGGAATAGGATGACCCCTCTGACCTTTGACCTTTAACCGTTGACCTTTGATACCCAATTCATAAGACAACGACTGTCCTATCAAGCGTTCCGACACATCGCTCAATCACAGCCACGGTGACACCTGAATGGTGGTCAGCCGAACGTTGACTGCAACAGGAAACCGCAAATGAACCGGGATTTGCTCTTTCCAGGATTGCAGATCCCAGATACGAAATGCATCACTCTCGACTGACGGCAGATGGCGTAGCGATCAGTTCGTTCAACTTGAAAGCGTTCCTTCCCATTCCATAATTTCGTGACACGGCGACACACAGGGTGCTGCAGCAACTGAGATGATCACATCAATCATTGCTTCAAATACAGCGAATTAGTGTTTGACGCCTGCAGCTCTGCCAGCATACACACATGGAGACCATGTAGGACCCACATTCGCATATGGGACCCATATTATAGAGCCCATACGGGTCCCATATAATGGCCTATAGATATGCTGTTAGGGCAGTGTGCTTTGAATTTAAGGATACCTCAAATTGATGGGTTCACTGTTTTTTGATTATGCGCAGTTCGAGTTTGACATTCGATATCGATATCAAACCTTGTCTCATCTCACCCTATAATACCATACCCTGTCTTATCTAACTCCACACATGCCGTTATTGGCGGTGCCGGTCCCACGCCTGGATTGCCGAGGAGGGTGACGCTAATCTTCGTAATGACACAATGCCGCTTCAGTTCTTAACAGAAACTATCTACCAACGACTACCGTTACATCTGCCATTCTCGGGTGGTGCCAATCTCACGCCTGGGTAAAGGAGGAGGGCGACTTTAATGTTCGCTATGACACAGCGTTGTTATAATTTATAGGAGTACAGGGCGACGCTAAACTCGTAACATTTATATTTATTTCTTTTATCTCCCACCTTCTCTTCTCTAAGGAAGAACACTCTTTCGAATGACAACAGTGGACAAATGAGCTTAACCAAAGTAATCGAATGCATGAAGGCAAAGTGGACGAACCAAATGGCAGGGACTGGCGACTAAGCCATCGTCTAAAAACGCTAAGCTCCAGGAGTTGGATGAAACACGGCTGGGCGAAGCAGGGGCCGTTGTGACCGATGAATCATTCGACCGACGGCTCCATCTCACGGGATTACTCTTTATTTCGGTCCCATATGTCAACTGGAACCCCGGTGGCCGTCGATAGACTACAGACTGCTCAGAATTGCTCTGCCTATATAGGGCAGAATCCTCAGAATTGCTTCGTTAGGATAGATCATTGAATATTGATGCCTTCCGAAGCACGGCATGTAACTCCGGATAGAGAGAGAGCATCATCCTGCACTTACACCATCTATAGCGTTATTCCTACAACGACAACCAACGAGAGATCTGCTGGATTTCAGTGGCGCCTATAGTCTCACCAATGTCTACTGGATTGTCCATCAAGGAGTCTGCAAAGGGAGGGATAGGGATCACCCCTTGTCCGATGCAGACAAGGGGTGGGGTTATGCCCAATGCGGACGTCTGCATCTAAATTTGTTGCATGCAGTTATTTCAGTGCCTTAAACACTAGCAGCTGACACGGTGGTCTATATTGCATTGAATCAAATTAGAGTTCCTTTGCTGGATACGGCAGTGTCAATGTAACCCACCCCACAGTACAATTAGCCCGGAAAGATCATCATGGTAGCCTCATCTAGGCCTTGGTACTTCGCTGCAGTGCGGATGGCCGTAAAGGGGTCGGAGAGGGTAATGCCAAATGTGAGCTGATGCGGAAAACGGGGAGGGACGCGTCCAAGCTCGGTCATTTTCCGAGCGTGCTTTATGGGCGATCTTTGGGCGTTTTATGGCATAAGCAATCAGTCTCACTGACTCTCCAACTGTTTCAGTATCTGTCCGTTTGTCTCTCTTTCTGTTTTGCTGCTTATCTGGCTGCCTGTCTGTCCAATTTACCGTCTGTGTTTGCCTATGTGTGTGTGTGTCTGTTTGCTTGGGTTTAGTATCGAAAGAGCGACGTTTGCTATCTGTCTATCTGTCTGTCTGTACGGCTGTACGGCTGTCTTTCTGCATTTCTACTGATGTGACTGTCTGTCTGTCTGTATGAATGTCTGCCCACCTGACTATGTCTGTCCGCCTGACCTTCTGTTTGCCTGTGTGTCTGTCTGTTTGTCTGGCTATCTGCCTGTCTCTACGACTGTCTTTCTGCATTTCTCCTGATGTGACTGCATGTCTGTCTGTCTGTATGAATGTCTGTCCGTCTGACCTTCTGTTTGCCTGCCTGACTGTATGCGTGATAATCTGCCTCTCTATACTGGTCCGTCTGTTCGTAATTTCTCTGAGTATTATGACCCCATAAACACAAATAAAAGATTACAGAATCGATTCCAATTCTAGAAATGAGATGACTTAATCAGAGGAAAAGCCATAACAAAATGGACGAGCAATGATTGACGAAGATAAGAGACTGGTCGGAACATCGATCCCACGTCTTCAGAACATGCATCATAAACGGAAGAACAAGGAACCAGTGTAACCAGTATAACATATCAGTGTTTGCCAGGCTCCGTGATTGCAATCGTCACGATCATCATCACGCCCATCATCACCAACGCAGGAGACGCACGGACGACGATAAGAAGATAGAGATTCCCTCGGAAATAGTCTGGTGCCCTTTGCTTAGCTTTCGAGTGGCGCTTTAGAAATTTGAAGATTACGATTACGATGTCAAGTTGGGGTGCTCGACAATCTGGTGGTTAGCCTGCTAGACTGTCAATTGAGAGGTTGGGGGTTCAAATCCCGCCAGGGCAGAAATTTGGGTCGATATTTCTGCTCCACCTGCAACCCCATGGCAGCCAACTCAGCTATGATGAGTGCACTGACTGTACACTGTCGGTGGGAAGATGAGACGGCGAGGGAGAGGACTGGCCACCCACCCTCATATGCCGAGGCTTAGAAAATGAAGTCGCTAACCGTTGAGGGTATGCTCCTTTAGTAGTTATTTCTCAGTCGGTGATCTATGAATTCACAGATCCGGCAACATGGGAACAGTAGGGAAACATTATGCTCAACTGTTGGGAACCGCACAGAACATAATGCTCAACTGTTGGGAACCGCACAGAACATGATGCTCAACTGTACATTGGAATGATCTGCCACGCTTAATTTTTTATCTGAATGCTTTCCCCTCGGACCAATATTGATCTATAGACCATTATCTTCAAACTGGTACTGAAAAAGAAACTTTGCATCTTTTTTAAATGACTGGAGAAAATACACATATTTCGCATAGGCCAGAGGGGTTTCTCGAGCCGCCATGCTTCATTTTTATCTGAATGCTTCCCCCTCGGATCAATATTGATCTGTAGACCATTACCTTCAAATTGGTACTGAAAAATAAACCTTTGCATCTATTTAATGACTTTAGAAAATACACATATTTCCCATAGACCAGAGGGGTTTTCTAGCCTCCTCATACTTCATTTTTTTAAATCTGAATTCTTTCCCCTCGGACTAATATTGATCTATAGACCATTACCTTCATATTGGTAGTGAAAACGGAACTTTAACATCAACTTTAAATGACTGAGCGTCTGCCTCTCTCCCCACTACATTGGAATGATCGTCCAAAAAACATGAACATCCATTCGGCTCTTTCGATAGTCATCTTTCGCGCAATCCGGACGAGGGGTTCAACTGCGATTGGTTGACATCTGTGTGTGTGAGTGGGACTACCAGTGGAGACTGTCTCCATCATTGTTATCTCGACGAATCTGTAATTGTTTCAGAAATCTTTTATATTGGTACGCCATCGGTTTATGCCTTGTGCATGAAACACCGGCGCAATAGAAGTTACAAATTACAAGCTACAATTAAGTTACTAATTAAATTACAACTCCAACATCTGTAATGACAACGAAAAGCATCTTTATGAGGTACTGTAAGAGTTATTATTATCCATTATTATTATAATTATATTGACATTATTATATTATTACTGTAACAGTTGTCCAATAGTTTAACGACATCTTATGGCTGCTATGGCCGTTGACGTCTTTAAAAATATTAATTGCATATTAGTTCATTTTCTTGATTGCAGATTATTCCTTCCTGCTCGTCATTAGTAAAGTTTGCATGAATATATTTCAAACCCTTCTGAGCTCATGGTGTTAGCCAGTAGCGTAGCCAGGAAACAATTTGTGGGTTCTATTGGACATGGTCGCAAAAGTTAGGTTTTTGTTTTTTGTATTTCGAATAATAAAAGCGTATAGACAAATTTTCGGCAATTTATTTGGGAGTTTGAACCCGTATAACCCCTTAAATACTCCCATGGTGTTATCATGAGACAAAATCATTCGAAAATGTTGTAAAATGCCCCGATGTACATACATAAATACATCAGGCTGTAATTATCATTGTTGAGGAAATCCAATTCTAAAGAGAAAATGTTAACAAGAACCAAAGACGTCGCAACACAATTTGTCATTGCCCTATTATTAGCGCAAGCAACAAAAATCAGACAACGCTGCTGCCATCCAACGACAGAAGATTAGACCAATCGGTTTTGTTCAGCAATTCGTCCTTTTCTCCTGTCCTCTTTCTTTTCTCTTGTCATCTTTCCTTTTCGATGTGCTATCTGTCTTTGTCAATCACGTCGTCCCAATCTGCCAGACGATCTTCCTTTTCTAAGGCAATCCGTCATACTCTGCTTCTGCTGCTCTTCTATAAGCTGTCAGCGTGAAAATCGTTCGGCCAACATGACAGGAAATGCTTCTAAACTTCTACTCCAAGAACACGTATTATTATAAGCTGTACGTAACAACATATATATTTATGTACATAGATACCTCATATACATTGCATACATACATACACATAAGCTTAGAGAGAGAGAGAAGCAGAGACAGAGGCAGAGGCAGAGACAGACAGAGCCACAGATAGAGACAGATATAGGCAGAGAGAGACACAGACAGAGAGACAGAAGAGAGAGCTAGGTATTTGAAAGGAAGATTGAGAGGGATTATTGGAGATAACGGGGTGCCTGGGAAGATTGGAAGGAATTAGCGGAGAGAAAGGAGATGGTTGAAATGGAGAGGGAAGGGAGTAGTTAGAAATAGAACGCGAGCGAGATACGGGAAGCAAGAGGGGTTTTATAGATGCAACAGAGGGATCGGGAGAGGCCAGGACAGATGATGGGAGGGGAGAATAGAAAAGGCAAGTGGAGATTTGGGAGGTGAGGATTAGCTGGAGAGGACAACAAGGAGAAACTGGAAGCAATAGAGGATTTGCTGGAACAGGCACATTTTGCTGAACTAGCACACAGTTATTCTACGGCTGATGAGCTAGTTCGCAATAATAACAGTTAGTAATAAAAGTTAGTAATAGTAGTTAGCAAGAAAAGTAAGTAATTATAGTTAGTATAATAGTATTGATGGTTAGCAATAATAGTTAGTCATAATAGTTACTAATAATATATATATATATAGTTAGTAAGAATAGTTAATAATACTAGATAGTAATAATAATACACATGTACATTGTATAATGTACGTGTCTAAATGTCAGCTTTGTCTTCAGCTGGCGGACTTCCCTGAGACAATCAGATTCTCGTAGGAACACCTACTCAGCACAGGGCCATACATCACAATAGCTAATCTAATCACCTCCTTCTATCTAATCAACCCTCTGCAGACTGCAGTGTCTTCTGATGAATGCGCTGCACCGTATAAACAAAGTACCAATTCGCTTGGAAACAAGCCCAGAAGAGTGCTCAAAATCCAATAAGGTCACTCCGATGAGGGGACAGTTGGATGGCTACCGTTCGCCTCAGCGTTCCCAGGAAACGTGTCTCCTTAAGACGTTCCCTATCCTCCATAAGACCTTAAATAATCCACCACGATTACACGTCAGTCACGTAGTCACCACGGCACACCATCTGATGAAATGAATTCGATTTCCAACCGTCAACCGTGTGTATATATATATATGTATATTTATGTATATATATGTATATGTATAGGCCCATATATATTATAAATATATGTGTGTATATATACGCAGGGCTGCTCGATTCTGTCCAGCATAGAAATATCTAACGCCCGTATACGTCCATCGGACTTGAGGAAAATCTCGTTACTTTGTCGAGAAACAATCAATGTATTGAGGCAAAAATATAAACAAACTAAATGTTTATGTTCGTACTCCCGATTAGAATAATAAGCAGCGTTTACTTGTAATCGTAGCTTCAAGACTTCTAAAGCACGACTTAAAAGCTAAGTGCAGGGCACCAGCTTATTCACGAGCGGCGCATCATGTCAGAGTGGCTATACAGAGAAACCACGTGGATATCCAAGTATGGTCTGAAGCTTACATTCTGGAAGTTATTCTCTAATTAAATAAGTTACTGCAAAGTAATTGCTCATTTAAACATATCAACATCTCAACATATAGACAGTAGGCCCTAATTCTCACATTCCTACTCCTCTGATATCGTGCTATGTATAATGTATGTATGTATATGAGTCTGTCTGTATGTATGTAAGTATATAATATTATGTATATATATATATGTGTGTTTGCATGTATATATGTATGTATGTAGGTAGGCATGCGGTGTATGTATTGATTTATCTGGCTGAAATGCAAGCAAGAGTCTTTAAATGAGGCAACATTTTCTTGTCGTTTAAGAGCACGGCTCGACTGAATTTATCGAATTTCAAGACCTTTGCACAGTGGTTGTACACACGGGACTCTCTATAACCGAGACGTGTAATTTCGGTCTGTTGTAAGCTGAGAGGTAAACGACACGTCCTGCGATGCATGGGTTCCATGTCCACGACTTGTGGGATTTGTCCACTGCTGTTGGGCAAAACAGCGTTCCACTGGGGATAATTATGAGAGCTTTGCCTGACTTACCACAGTCGAAACAGGATTACAATTATACTGCATAGGTTGATGTATGTATGTATGCATGTATGTACATTGTATGTATGTATGTATGTATGTATGTATGTATGTATGTATGTATGTATGTATGTATGTATGTATGTATGTATGTATGTATGTATGTATGTATGTATGTATGTATGTATGTATGTAATGTAATGTATGGATTTTGCAATGCATGCATGTATATATGCAAAGTCCGACTCACACCTCAACGTGGTGAGGGGGTGGCAACAGTAAGTAGGGGAGTGCCTGCTGAGGCTATGCCATCAGTGGTGAAGGTCTTGGCTGAAGTACCACCTAGGGCGCTACGCGAGGTGGACAGGCTCAGCAGGAACCCTGAAAAGCTGGCAAACGTGGGCGGCATCGCCGCCTCTGATACCACAAGATAGTGGATATCAGAGCCAGTCCTAAGCCTGGAACTCTCTTTAAGGGAGAAGTGCGAAGGTCGAACGGATGAGTGCAGAATTGCAGATACTCCGTTCGTAAAGAAAAAATACGTATGAAATCCAATGCAAGCATTGGACTCCAAACGGGCCTCGGCCCATGGATCTGATGCAAGCGTTGGACACCTACGGGCCTTCGGCCCATGGATCCTGATGATGATGATATGTAAAACATGTCTGTAGGTATGTATGTAAGCATGAATGTATGAGTGTGCACATGTAGGCCTACGTAAACATGTATGTATGTATGTGTATGTATGTAGGCCAATGTATATAAGCATGTATATGTATGTCTGTATCTAGAAACTTAATGCAGCACCTATTAGTACTTCGCAAAATTCATCAGTAAGCAAACAATACGGATGTAGCTGGAACAGTCACCACAAGTGGGCTCCCGCACACATGTAGACCTCAACCATGGATCAATAAGACAATAACTAACATCTGACACTTAAGCTCTGACGTGTACTTCCTGACCCATGCTGCATTGAGAAATGACAAGAAAAGCCATATAACGGTTACGTATATCTGCATAGAGCTTTACCAACGCACTACCCCCTTAGGAGATAAAACGTCGATAGAACCAAAGATCCAATCTTTTTGTTTCGCATCAAGGGATGAATCCAACTAAAGAGTTAAGTACATCTCCATTAGATCCATTCAAGCACTCAAATCGCAAGTGCCATTACTCTAAGAGCCAAGCAAAACAACACAGCTTCGGCGCCGCGACAGTATGGCTCCACCAGTTACGACATGATCCATTGATGCATCGTTCCTGCGAGAGACAGATTCCTCTGGGTGCCAATCAGCATGGACATATCAAGCTTAGGGCAAAATTACCCGATCAGGCGAAAACGGCGAATTTGATTTGCCCTAATGGCTGCATCGCAGAGGTTATGGCTGGCCGCCGGCTATAAATCACTCGCCCAGCGCGCAGTGAAATCACATGTTCTAAATACGACCGGCTTTATTGTCTCCGAATTGACATCCATCGATCGAGTCTGCGGCGCCCACGGGAAGTCATTTATCCGTGCGGTGGCGGCGTCTGGGAAGTTGGGTACCGTGACGTCACTGTCGGAGGCTTCTCGCAGCAGACGAGCGATGAATGTCAACGGACGCGGGAAGACCGCCATCCTCTTGTGCTAATGCGATTTGTTACGAACATGAAAAATGAATGAGGTGAAGAGCGCAGACGTTTTCGCGAATTCCGACCAGCATCGCTCAATGTAAATGAAGTCAGAGCGAATGCGGTCGGACAGCAGCGATGCCATCTATCGACATAAAACTGCGAAGGAGAAGCAGGTTATGCGCGGCCAAATGGACCACAAAAGGATCCATTATCCCTATCTACATCTTAGCTGCTGCATGAATAAACAATTACCGCTTTCCATGCACTGAACCCGCAATTTAAGAACCTTATGAGAATTGTGGACAGTTTATCGTCAAACATTGATACCAATATATATTCATATAGAGTCTTTTGCTGAATTTAATTTCAAATAGCTGTGTCACTGCTCAGATTTTGAAGAGTTTTGTCATATTAAATTAAAAACACTATGAGGTAGAAGTTCTGACATTGAATTAGATTAAATTCAATTAGACTGTATCCTAGAGATCATAAAATTCATTTAGAAAGTTGTACATATCTTATTTCATTTAACCGGCACAATTTGTCAGACACAATTGTTTACGAACTCACAATTATTAATATAATTATATTTAAAACCCGGCCAATAATGGTAAGGAAATGAGTTAGGTTGTCTTTAGACATAAAAAGTCTTCATGACTAAGAAAACGTTCATCATAGAACACCTCGACCATGATAAAATTCCCTCCCTTTTCAACTTCCGTATTTGCCATTGTTTTACTGTTGAACACAGTTGCGAGAAAGACCTTTAACATTTTAACGACGATCGTGTACTAAAAGCCACTGGAAACCATTGTAGCTCGTCGTTAAAGTATTGTAGGCCCTACCACTAAGATGTGACACTTCCTATGTTCTCTGTCTAACTTTCGGGCGTTGTTGTCAACAAAGCAAAATAGTGGTTCCATCTAGCATAAAGTAATATATAGTTCAGGGTCATTTGGTGACCTGTAAATAATACGACCTCTGATGAATGAGCCCACAACTGCGTCGATTGCAGCACTTACCATGTGTTTGGCATAGTATAAAATAAGGATCTTGGACATGGAAGTAAAGAAGACCAGTCCTTTAAGTTAGCCCTGAGGCAGCCATGGGCATGAAATGTTAGCGACTTCATCTTCTTAGCCTCGGCATATTGTATTGTATTGTGTTGTATTTAAACATTTCTAAAGCGTCTCTTACTGTATAAGCTATCCAGAGGCGCTCTCAGCGTGACAGGCCCGAGGGAATAAAAGAGTCTTCAAGCAGCGGGCAGATGAGGGAGAGACCTCAGCCTCAATTTTCAGAGCGTAAAGAGGGGGTCAGGTCATTCCACGAGGAAGGACCAACAGAATAGCATATGAGGGCGGGTGGCCGTCCTCTCCCTCGTCGTCTTATCTTCTTACCGACAGTATACAGTCAGTCAGTGTACTCATTATAGCTGAGTTGGCTACGGGCACAGGTGGAACAGAAATCTTGAATTAAATTTCTGCTTGGACAGGAGTATGCAGTAAGTGTCATCTCCAACTGCTCTCAATATCTTTCATTACAACGCATAGCAAGCAACCTGAGAATGGTGACTCCTAGACTTTTCATTATTGGGTTAAACGAACACTCAGCAAAAGTCCAAACAAATGTTCAAACTATCTGAATAGCAATAAACACGAATAGACTGCAAAAACTGTGATAATGAAGAATGAAAAATCTTAACTATGATTACAATAAACAATAGCCGAACTAGAACTTTGCCGAACTAGTTCAAAAAGGCCATTTTAAATGTCTGCCGTTTTTATGGCAGATGTAATTTCGATAGTGCAGCCTAACCGGTCCAAACTGGTTTTTATGAATGACTGGCTCCCTATTCTCCGGATGGGCTTTCCATCCACTTCCTATGGGAACATCAAACGCTGCAGCACAGCTGAAATAACATTCCAGATGCTATCAGATCGCTCAATGCCGTATTTCATGGAAACCATTACACCAAAGCACTTTACAAAGCTGTGCAGCCGAATTTCATCCACAAAATTGATACTGGCAACATTGGATTGCTGCTCTACTTCACATTTTCCACTCCAGGACTACGTCACCATTACTTATGCAAGGAGGTGGTTGAAGGGTAACACGCTGGCATGAAGATCAGAAGGACGCGGGTTCGATACCCATAAGGTTGACTAGATGGCTGAGTCTCCCTGGCGTGGCTTTTGTGGGCGGTGAGAAATTTTCGAAGAGTGACATTACATTACATTAGTCAGACAATGGATTATTCTGCATTAGTCCATTTACACGCCGTGTTTTATGACTCAACACCGAACAACTTCGTATTAATGTGTCCGCACTGTACATGGATAGTTTATGCAGTTGTGTCCAGGCCAGGACCTAGGGTAATATATAGTCTAAGGCGAACGAGACAGTCGCCTTGGGCCCCGCGCTTTCAGGAGTCCGGTGCTGTTGGCTACAATTTTTTACTGTGATGAGATTGAACGCTAACAACGCTTACTGAACTGAAAAGATTAGGCTTAGATGCTGCAGATATTCGTGGTCAAGGCTACGCGACCGGTGCAAACATGAAGTAGGGGTAATGGAAATTCATGGCGTAACAGTTCAAAATTCACGATAGCATTTAGTACAAGTGGGGAAAAACATCAAGGCAAATTCACGTAAAAAAATCACGCTTTTATTGGCTGCCTTGGATCCCTCTCATCCTGTGGCCGGGCCTGTTTGTTTTATTGGTGTTTTTTGCACTTCAAAATATATATTCTTGAACCACGGTACCACATCTCTGAGGGTCTAGCTGAAAAAGTTATGCTAGAAATGAGGCAGTACCAACCTTTATCCTAACTCACCAGTCACCAGGTAGTTTACTGATCTTTCCTTCTTTCATTCCTTACTTTAACTTGGTCTGCCTTCCTTCTTTAAGTTCGTTAATCTTCATTCCTTACCTGCTTTCCCTGCTTTTCTTATCTTTCTTTACCATACTGTATGCCTTCCTTACCTTATCATTCCAAGACTAGAACGTGTGATCGGGCCTTTCGGGTCGCTGGTCCACGTGTCTGAAACAGTGTTCCTGCAACTATTCAGAAAACCAAAAGCGTTTCTGCTTTCAAAAAGCAGCTTAAGCTGTACTTTCTCTGTAATCCAGAGCATTAGAATTTGTGCTGACAGTAAACAGTCTTGTACAACATCCTAGAAGTAGCTAGCAACCGACGATGCTATATAAATCGTTGAATTTAGAAATTACAATACCGTACCTCTATAATTGATTAACGGTTGGATGTCTACCTCCATATCGTAGAGCGTGGCTCCTGTTGCCAGGGGTAACGTAAGCCGCTGCTGCTGCTGTTGCATCTGGCGGGGCTTTTAGGACACTTTCCAGCATCCCTGAAGACATTCGGAACTCTGTAACATGAGGCTGACCATCATGGCCAGTTGCAGAGGCTGACACCGACTCTGGAACCACGTGGTCGCCCTCTTCGAAATAGATGCTTCTCTAAACAGAAAATATGTTTAAGATTTGATTTAATTAAATTCTTTAAACAGAAAGGTTTTTAATTAGATTTGGGTATGAAGAGTTACCGACTTCATTTTCATTGCCTCGGCATATGAGGGCGGGTGGCCAGTCATCTCCATCACCATCTCATCTTCCCACGGACACTATACAGGCGTCTTTTTCTTTTTTTTCTTTTGCCGTGGGTGGGCTGGGAGCGCTCCTGAGTAGATGTCTTGAAGGAGCGCTATATAAATCTCCAGAATGAATGAATGAATGAATGAATGAATGAATGAATGAGTCAGTGTATTCATAATAGCCTAGTTGGCTGGGGGGTGCAGGTGGAGTAGAAAGCTCAAAACAAATTTCTGCCCTGACGAAGATTTGAACCCCAACCTCTCTGTTGTCAGTCCAGCACACTTACCACTAGACTTCCGCGCATCCAATTACTCCAGAATTATTCAACGGTACCTAAATTTACTAGCAATAGGCACGTTATTCTATTAAATCACACTAGACCGGATTGTTGCAACAAGTGTACATCAATAATTCATGTTCCTCGAATGTTCATCAAATTTATTGTCAATGTTTGTCAGGAAACTGAAAACAGCCCCTGCCTCCAATTAAGGTTTTTTCACTGCCTAAGCACGCTAAACAAAAGCCGTCTAACCATAAGCTATGGCTCAGTCCCGGTCCTTTACCTCAATTGGTACCTCTCTTTGGAATACGCTGTCTCCAACTACTCGCTCTCAAATTCTAGCTGGTAACCCCCTCCTCTTCCTTTGCTTTTGTCAAAACCTATTTCTTGGCTCGTCGCCTTGAGCACTGGGAGCGCCTCTGAACGGTTCACCCTATTAGAGGCGCTTTATAAATGTGTGAATACAATACAATTCAATAAGCCACATTATACATAATATATATATATATATATATATATATATAAGTATTCCCTTCTTAATGCTGGTGTTAGGCCCATAAGTCATGTTTGTGAGCATAAAAGGGCGTTGACTCCGTTGATCGATGTGTGACAGGAGGACGTGTTATATCAAAAGCTTATTTGGAATAAACGCCAAAAGTCATATCCCTGAGTAAGACTCGTTTTATCTATGGGCTACATTTTGATGGTGCTGAGCATTTCTCTTACTTGCCTACATGACGCCCATTTCTTTGTATAGCACTGAGAGTGGCGCTATATAAATTTACACATACAATACAATGCAATTTCTTAAAACAAAACTCATATACACTGTAACATATAGCGACCGTATAATGGCCTCGACTCTACTTATTGTTCAATGAATTGATCGGGTGAGTTCCTTTGCCACCGCTGCCCGTTTGAATGTGCGACTCACCATTTTTAAGGTTCCGTACATATTCAATGGTCTATATGCAAGTGTAACTATATTTAGTACATTATAAAGTCCATCTGAGAATAATGTCAGATGTTTCTTCGATTAGGTTCCTAACAGTTAATTAAATGTTATGAAGGCAGGATATATAGATTTCGAGTTGTTTGATGTACTTACACTGATGAATGTTACGGATGATTGATCATTGATCGCTGTGAATGGGAAGCCAATGAAGACACCACAGAACCATGACCGCTGGCTAAATCACGTCTGTTAGTCTACCTGACTATATCGATTGGTCTTTGGATCGTGTTAAGCTTTCTAATGATATCAGTACACAAGTAACTCGAGGTATAGAACGCTGAAGAACTAGATTTAACTATAGCCTCTTATTTGGCGAGTCTTCTTGCGGCGTTAACTAGCAACCAGGTTGTCACGCTTTCAATGTTTTCATTATAATTATCGTTGGTTTTGCTTAAAACAATTCTCTATTATGGTCACTATAGGTGCAAGGGACGCGGTGGTATAGCTAATAGCTATATGTTCTGTACCTTGTAACCGGAGGGTCGCAGGTTAGAATCTATCTCAAGCCACTGCGTAGTGACCCTGGACAAGTTTCTCACCCACAGTTGTCTGTGAGGAAGGCAATCGGAGACCACTTCACTCATCTCACCTCCGGGTGGCATAAAAGCCAATGGACCTGCCTTTGGGCAGAGAACTCGTCGTCCTCATCATAGGTAAAAGCTATGCACTCTTGTGAAGCAGCATTGTGTTGTATTATATAGTAAGGTATTTTATTATATTGTATTGTATCTATCAATTTATATAGTGCCTCTCTCAGTGGAGTCAGTGCACACCAATCAGAGGCGCTCCCAGAGCGAGACACAGAGAAAAGAAAGAGGCCTTGAGACAACGAATAGAGGCACTTGGTCCACCAGTTAATAAAGAGGAATATATTGTAGTACAACGTACTATATCTAGCTACATACGTAGCATTTTCACCATAGGCCGCCTCCAAGAGTCTTGTTTACAAGATATTGACCTGCACTAGAAATACGGCCTGGTTTTGGTGCTCCATCGCTTTGATGTCTTGTTACAGACCTGCATGCTATAGAATGTTGATGAATGGCACATTTCAGTCGATACTGTTGTGTGCTACGCTGACCGTCGGTATTGCTGTACAAGTGACTATAGAATATATATTTCCTGCATACTACTCTACTACAATGCGCTACACGATCGTTGAAGCTTTCACTATTTTATGATCAACAATGCGACCGGCAATGCATTCAAGATAATGTGTATTAGATATTTCTGTGCGAGTTCCGAATTTCGCAAATATTAAAAACGCCAGTGATTCAGGGCATAATGTAAGCGGTTTGTTGTCGTGCAATTATATGCCGTATACGCTCTAAATGTCTTGAGCGACTTTCATTACATGCAAAATAATATTGTGTAAAAACTATTATAGAAAACTGGAGTTCATTAGATGTAGGTTAGTGTATGTTTTTAAGTAGTCTCTGCATTGAACAGACTGCATACGGTAATTTCGATCGAGAACTAGCATTCATTCATTCATTCATTCCGCATTACGCATAGCAATACATATAGACCTATACGATACATGCATGCAAAAATGCACACATACATGCACATGGATATATTTATATATACAATTACACATACATTATATACATGCATAAATGCATACATAGGTCTACATTAATTTCATGTGGTAACAGCTCAAGGACATGGTCTAGGTCCCTGTTGGTCATACCAGCCTTAAACTAACTCTGTTTCAGGTCGCTGTATACTACGGGCAGGCTGTCCTTGTTCCACTGCACTTAAAGAGTGCTATAATTGATAAGAGTCTGAGGATAAAACCCAAAACATACATGTATAGGCCCTCCTGTTCCTAAAACAAATTGAGCAGATGCCTATACGTGCATAGCCATCTGCTCAATGGACGACCATGGTATAGAGTACTTAGCCGGATGCATAGCCATACAGAACTCGTAAACCCAGACCATTTGATCATCATTGAACGCGAGGTACGAGTTAACTCCTATGACGCAGCGTACGAAATAACTCGTACCTCAGGCCAAGGACTTCTAGATGCCGCGCCTTGGTAATAAATGGTCCCGCGTTCAAAGTGTTAATAAGTTACATCGACGCTGTAAACAGGAAATTCTTGAACGGTGAACACTATTGAACGCTTCAAATGGGCAGCGGTGGTGATGGATCTCAGCCGATCAATTCGTTGAAATACGAGCAGGGTCGAGGCCTTATATATATATATATATATATATATATATATATATATATATATATATATATATATATCGACCTATTTACGGTGGCTATATTAAAACGTGTACATTTTTATTTACTGTTTATTCCGCATATTCTCAGTTTCCCCACCAATTCCACCACTCACCCGCCGTCATCTGCCTCAGGCTCCTCTGCTTATCAAGCGAGGGATTTCCGATCCAGACTGAGGCCCATCTCTTAAAGAATTCCTACCCTAATCCATCCGACTCACCGTCTTCCAACCATTTTCTCCCTCAAGGTAACTCTCCATAGTAACTGTTCTGCCGCCTCCCTCTGCATGGACTCTCTGGCAACCGGACTCAGACCTCCACTGGACATCTCTGAGGGGGGGCCCGATAGCACATTGAATAACACACTGGCATAGAGAGCGAGAGGTACCGAGATCGAGTTCCGTAGGCGGACATGCTTTGTAGGCTGCTATTAGCGCCGTGTATTGCAGGCTGTCTGTTCTGTCAGTAGTTAAGATTTATGTATTCTGTCATTTGTGTTCTTGTGAGTTGTTTCAATTGCATAACTGTACACTGTAACCGGTTGCGGTTTGTCAACCGGATTGCTTCAATAAAGAATAATATTATTATATATAACTCCCTGACACGACTCAACGCTCCTGAATAAGCTGGTGCCCGGCGTTTAGCTTCGCGTTAGCACTATTTTTTAGCTGATACTGAAACAAATATATTTTGGAGTTAACTATTACGATTATAATTGTAATTGTATACTCTTAAAACGAATGCGATAGATGGCAGAAGCTGCAGATCTGCAGCTCCAAGTTGTTGTCCATTGTAGGATCTACTAGAATAATGTTCGTTTCTGATCTATCTTCATGAGTTGACGACAGATTTTTTCTCTCTGCATGTGTGGGCGGTAAACATTTCATTAGAATGAAAGATCGATGTTGGCAGCTGCATTATATGGCGCCAGGTTTATTCTGTTTTTGACCACTGAAGCTATGCAATCAGCTGATTGCAATCTCGATTTTTGTTCGGTAGGATGCGAAGGCATTAAGGCTTTCAGTGAGCTGTTCGCAATTCGTATCTGTAACTGTTTGTGTCTTTGTTCTTCTCTCTATGCTACTCTGTTTATGCATATATAGGCTTCTCTGCAGTGTCTGTATGCCCTGAAATCCGTCTCTGGCTCTATCTCTGGTTCTGTCTATCTGTCTCTAGATCTTTAGTTTTATCTGTCTGTCTCCCTATCTGTATGTTTGTCTTTGCTTTTGTCTATCTGTCTGGTTTGTCTTCTCTGTCTGTCTGTCTGTCTGTATGCCTGCCTTTCTGCATGCGTGCTTGCTGCTGACTGCCAGTCTGACTTTCTTTCTGTCTGCTTGTCTGTCTATCTGTCTGCCTTGTCTATGCAAAGCGTGTACACTGTAAATCTTTATTTATTCTGTATTCCGCATATTCTCAGTTCCTCCACCAATACCACCACGTCTGTATGCCTGTCTGTCTGGCTGTCTGCCTCCCTGCCTGCCTGTCTGCCTGTCTGTCTTTTTGCTTAGTCATTCTGCCAGCTGCTCTTTAGTCCTCACTCAAAATCTCATAATATCAAGCACTCGACAGTTCATTCACTGATTCCATGACCTAATGCTGTCATGACCTAATACTGTTATGATCTCGTGCCTTCAAGCTGCAATGTGCCATAATCTCAAAAGATCTTGCTGTTATGATCGCTTGATCCAACGAATGATTTCATGGTGGCCATCTAGCACGTGGGACACTGCAGTCCATTGATTAGATCGCTTGCCTTGTAACGCAGAGACTATACAGGTTCGAGCGCCTTATCAGAGACTGTAGAAACTGTTTAGAGACTCGAGCAAGTCCTCCACTGACAACTGATCAACGTCTCTATAAACTGATACTCATGGAATTGGCTAAACGTTATATCAATGGCGCATAATAAATTTAGATAATCGAAAGCGAAAAAGAGAAATAATAGTTAACTAGGCACTGGTCCTATGCAGTAATAATAATACACTGAATAATAATAATAATAATAATAATAATAATAATAATAATAATAATAATAATAATAATAATAATAATAATAATAATAATAATAATAATAATAACTGCCTTTACTTATTAGTAATCGGGGCAAAATAAATAATAATAATAATAATAATATTATTATTATTATTATTATTATTATTATTATTATTATTTTTTTATTATTATTATTAGGTATTATATGATCCCTCAGGCTTTAGAAACTATATGAAGAGCGTTTTATTATTATTATTATTATTATTGATGATTATTATTATTATCCTAATCACAAAAATGATATTAATAAAGATAATAACGATGATGATGATGATGATGATGATGATGATGATGACGATGACGATGACGATGACGATGACGATGACGATGACGATGACGATGACGATGACGATGATGATGACGATGACGATGACGATGACGATGACGATGACGATGACGATGATGATTATGATGATGATAATAATGATAATAATAATAATCCACGGACTTACCTTGTGAGGTACGCTGGCTGCATAGCTGCAGCAGCAGCTGGCGTAGATCGAAGCCAACAGGAAACAGACAGCTGCGATGTGACATCGTGAACACGTAAGTCGCATCAGTCTGACGTCAGGTCCACCGGAAACCAACGAATAGAACATGGTTCTAGAACACTCAGTCCGCTCCAGATGTACGCTTCACCTCCTTACGTAATAGTAACCGTAAACTCAAAACTTCTAAAGCGCCACTCAATAACCCCAAATGCAGGGCACCAGCTTATTCACGAGCGCTGTCTCCGTTTATTCTTTAACCCTTTAAATACAGGTTGCTGTTGACGTCCTACATACCTTTTGAGTGATTCTAAAATAGATGAAGCCTTTTAGACAACTTACTCGTAATCCTGAGGTTTCCTAAGCGCCCAGAATAATACTAACTAGTGGGAATCAGCTTAGCAACTAGTAAGTAAGTAATGCATTTGATAAAACGTCACAAGTCTATAAATTATAGGAATTCACAGGCGCTAAATCATGCCTAAATCAATAGGCAGCTAAGATCGCAATCGTAACCTCGAATTTCTATAGCGCCTAAAAGATCATTTCGACTCTAGGCCAAAATCCACCGATAAAACACTTAAAAGTATTCTCTGGCTACCTCTGCAATGACTCAACGGCTGTAATCGAACAGTCCTTTACGCATTCGGAGACCTCTATCTTAACTACAGCACAAATAAGTAAGTTCGACACGTGGAGCGCCGGGTAACATCAGCTCCCCATAATTCTACCCCGTCGTGTTTCGCGCACAGTCTACGGCTGTTAGAGGGCGACAGTATATCTTCGCAATGGACGCCCGTTATCGGTGTGTTTTCATCGCCGCCGCAAGGTGTCGCGGCTTCTGCGTTGCGTGGATAGCGTTGGTGTCGTATTTATACGGTGTGTTTGTTCGGTTTCTAACACAGGACACGCTTTCGATTATCGATTCTGGCGGACGATAGATGGCGCCGCGTATGCAAATCGTGACGCGCGGCGCGTGGTGGCTCTTGACTTATTCTTTGTCCTTTGGGGATGATCGCAACGCTGTTTGGGATTCAACGCTCGGAGTTTAGTGCGGGAGTTGATGGACAGTCGATGATGATGACGACTATGACGATGATGATAGATGCGTGGAGGAATATGCGGAGGAGGCTGGGTAGGAGGAGGAGGGGGAAGAGGAGACGGAGGAAGAGAAAAGGAGGAGGAAGAGGAGTAGGGGATGAGGAAGAAGA
>JACEVL010000170.1:192500-417500 GCA_020284085.1 Aporrectodea caliginosa | reverse complement strand
TTGGGCGCCGACAGAAAATCGTTCTGGGGGGGGGTATACTCCGTGATCGATCGAGTCGAGTGGTACGGGTAAACGAGTAGTTTAGCGTCGTAAACTATTCGCCATTGCATGGGTTTCAGCGTTGGTCGAATACAAGTTGGATTCACGAAAAGAATTCTTGCTAAATAGAAGTCGGTTGATGAAATTAACTTTTGTTTAAATAGAACTTGCACTGATGAAAAATAATTGTTGTTTAAATAGAAGCTGGATTGATGAAAAATAATTCTTCATTAAATAAAAGGTGTGTCGCTGAAAAATATTTCCTGCATAAGTAGAAGCTGGATTGATGAAACGAATTCTTGCCTAAATAGAAGCTGGATTGATGAAAAGGATTACTGTCCAAGTAGAGGTTGGATTTATTAAAAAATAATGATTCAATGAGCGATTAATACAGGACGCTAACCTAAACGTTTACCGTGCTACGATCGACTTGACTCGGCCGACGATCGACTCGATCGACTTCGTCGGCTAGTCGACCTCTCGTCGACTCGATCGACTTTGCAAGTAAACCATCGACTTGGTCGACTTTCGCCGACTTGTACTGCAGTCTCTTGGTCAAAGTTACTGACACATGTCTCATTCTTATATTATATTCCAGTACCTAAATTACTCATGAATTTCAATTTCACACTCTTCCTCAAACTGTAATTGAACTGGTAAGTAAAGTTGCAGTTATTATAATGATATCTTGTGTGGTTGACTTGTAAGTATTACCGTAAGCCTAGCTTTCGCCGTCGCCTCGATCAGCTATGGGCAGCGAGGCTACAAAGGAATCTTCGAAAGTACGGTGCATAAATTAGTATTAGCGCAACAACTAAGACGGCATTTGCAAACTTTTGAATCAACCACCGTTAGTATTTACCAGGTAGACAATAAGACCAGGTAAATCCATAGGTTTATACCTATGGCACAATTTCTCTAAGTCATTTCGGTGTACATACTTTAGAACCGTATGGCAGATTACTGTTTCTGCTTTGATGTTTATCACTCTCTCCCAGATTCCTCCTCGATCTCTGTGACCACTTCCATTCTAAGCACCATCCACCGTATGGTCGTCTGATTGTCTGACACGTGGATCGCCAACTTGGCCGAATCCCACCATACATGTCTCGCAGATTTTGATCCCACTAAGCGCCTGTGAATTAACTTGTTCCCGCGACTTGACTCTCTTGGACGTTGAATCAATCTCGAAATTGCGACATTTAATCTCTGGTCAAGAAATCAGCCCGGGAAGAGAAAGTACACTGACTGTTTGGGAAGTAGATGGCCTATTAATAACTTTGGCCTAAACAGATAGCAGCTGCTGCCTAGATAAACGAGAAACCGGAAGCACCTAGTCTGGCTGATTGATGTAGCCGCTACTCTTTCCCAAGTGAGGTTTCGGGGGACTGCAGTGTCGTTCCATGCTCGGTACTTTGATGACAGGATTGGACGGTAAAGGCGGTGGCTGTGGCACAGTTCGTTTGTCGAGATTCTTGAGACTTTTACTCATGTTGATGTATGCCTTCCTGACGGGAGAGTAACCACCCGAGATCGCTGGGGATGTCTGATCCCTAGGAACGGCGGAGCTGCTCGAGAGCTTGGCGCTCTGCCTGGGCGGTAGGAACGATTTTACGTTCCTGTCGGAAGGACTCTGTGCCTTTGTTCCAGCCTGAAGTGTCTTCGCATGTCCTGGGTTTACTTGTTTCTTTCGCTTCTGCTCATCCTTGTATTTCTTCCTCTCTATCGGATTGTTTTCGTAATCGTGAGCGTCGTCATCATAATCATTAGCATCGTTGTTGTGTCCTCCTTTTCTTGTGGGGTACAGGTAATTCGGACTCTTGCCCTGAAGGGGTTTTTCAACCAAAGAAGCACTGGTTGGAGGCGCTGTTGTGAGTCCCTCACGACGTTGATCGGATTCGTTTGTTGGTAAAGCTGGAAGCTCCCGACTGTTGTTGTTCGCCTAAAGAGAAATCAAACGGTTAACTCCGCATGTGATGGTTAACTGGACACCCATGGTTTAGCAGTGTGCTAATCTGAATTTAGTTGAGAAGGGAATTTCCCTGCTTTCTCTAAAATCTAAATATATCGAACCATTGTCTTAGCCAACCGAACCTTTCAAACAATGTGATGCTAATGTAACACAGGGCGAAACTTTCGATTTCACAATAAAGGCACAAAAGCATGTATGCTGCATGCCACATTTAATTTTAGACCCAGATTTAGAGTCATGAGGCCCTAGCTATATAAAACTTGGAGGCTCCTTGTTAAAAATTACACGAGAAGGTCTCACAAAACTTTAAAATATATAGATGTCTTTTAATTAATGCATCTAAAGTGAAAAATTCAAATTATTTTAAAAATGCATTTACTGATTGCATACTGTCTCTATGTTCCTTTTAAATATAGACTAGTATAACCGGGAAGTAATACATAAAGTAGTTTTAAAAATAATTTTAACCATTCATTAAAATAATAGATCTATATAAATATAATTTATTGTATATATATATACATATAGGCCTATACAAATGTTTTTAGGCCCTTGCGGATTGTGAACCCTAAGCTGTGGCTCTTTTTAGCTTAGTGGTAAATCCGGCACTGCTTTAAGTTTCTATTGAGACTTGAAGTAGATCTGTATCATAGCTTCGATTTAAATATAGGACTAAGTAAGCCTCTGTCTCCTTGAAGCCAATACATCAATGAAACTGTAGGTTTAAACTCTAAATTTTCTAGCGCTACTCTAAAGCTAAGCGCTGGGCACCAACTTATTCACGAGGGCTGCGTCTTGTCAGAGAGGTTGTCCTGAATGATGTCAATGAAAGATCGGAGTCTGGTTGCCAGAGGGATCAGAGAAAGGAGGCACAGATCGAATGAACTCACTGGTCGATACGCCTCGTCATTTCCACCGTAAGGATGTTGTAGATCGACGTCCTCTCGGTTCGGTAGATGGACCGGAAAGTTCCGAGTCTCCCTCCTTCGATGACAAATGACAATAATGGCGGCGACGATGGCAACCAAGATACACCCGCCAAAAGCAGACGGAACTACAACCTTAGCGACACAATCCTCACCTAAACAATAAACGAAAACGACAAATGAGCGCCACTGATTGGTGAAACACTGTGAGAGGCGCTTTATAAATTTATAAACACAATACAAAAACTTCATTACAAATAACCTGTACATCCGATGAATGGTGAAAAAACTTGAGTAGTCCCTTGAGATCCCACTGACAGTGTACGGTCAGTAGCTGATTGTCTAGGTTAGCGACTTCATTTTCTTAGTCTCGGCATCCGAGGGACTGGTGCTCAGTCCAGCACCCTCACCACCACGCTACTGAGCACCCATCCGACAGTGTAAACGATAGTCATTTGTGTATCTCAGAATAAAAGAATAAAACATAATAGGCGCGGAGGTGGAGCACGCGCATCGGTGAAAGTGCTTTCTCGGCCGCCTGACCTCGATTGGAACAGACTTCCTCCTCTGTCCGATTGACAGTCCATTGGACTCTTTTAAATCCACCTACGCTACTGAGCACCCATCCTATATTGTTATTGAATTGTAACGATAGTTCATTTGTGTATCTAAGAATAAAAGAATAAAACATAATACATTTCGGTAGTCTATCTAAAATGAGTGAGTTTTTCCACAATAGTTTAAAGTGAAGTTATAAAGTGCAGAAATGTGCTTGCCAGTGAACGAAACAGTTAAAAAAGGAGCGAAAACAATCAATTCTATGATGGCTTGATTCGTGTGATTTGTATTCACCACATAAACTGTTTCCTAATTCTGCTGGAGTAATTGTTTAATACCGTGTGTCCCGGAAAACCCGGTCATTGAGTTAACTTTTGTTTGGCAAATTGTTTCATATACTGGTTAATATCTCAATGACATGCCTGTTTGATAATGACAGAGGGGTCAGTATAGTAACTATGGGAAACCCATTCATCTGCCTAAAATTACCCCTTGAAAGCAACCTCTCAAACTATTTCGTAGAAGAATGACTCCAGAGTTGTTGGTGGCTGAAGTGTGATTCTATATATGGGAAGTCAACTGCAAATCATCCCATGCAGCCTTCATCGAAAAGTGAATAATTATTTTTCCCAGAGGTAAATGTACACGTCTTTCTATAGCGACCGTATAATATCGACAATGATCATGTTTTCAATGAATTGATCGGGTGAAATCCTTCACATACACTGCCCGTTTGAATGGGTGTCACGCCACTTAGGGTCCCCTTGCAAAGAGATTTAAATGTTTTAAATAAGCCACCTTTGGGGAGCGAACCGCGATCCGCACGCTCTCTTACACAGATGTGCACGAGATGCAGTCTACGCTCTTACCAATGTAGTCGATTGGGTCGGTGCCATAGCGCCTCGCCTCAATTATAATTACGACAACGACGACTACTATGATGATGATGAGGACGAAGACTATGACTGAGGGGCATGACGATGACGATTGTGATGACGACGACAAAGATTATGACTTTGAGTAGCACGACTAAAGGATTGTAATATCGTCGATGAAGATTATGATCATGAGGATGACGACATTATTATTACGAAGACGATGATGAGTAAGACGATGGTGATGATGATGGTGACGACTACAGAGGCTACAATGGTGACTTTGAAGACAGACTCACCAAACGGATGGCAAACTCGATAGGATTTAGTCGCATTCGTTGTGTTGTTCATGTCTAGCTGCGAAAGCAAAGAATCATTTAAACTGAGCCAAAGTAGATTTCGTCTAAATCGGGCGATATATGAAAACTCTGAATGGATGAATGAATCTGACTTGCATGCACGTTACTGCGCCGTACTAAATAGCTGAACTGTCTCGATGCAAAATGATTACCTACAATTAAATAAAACTCCATGCCACTTATAGGCGTTACACTTAAGTAACCAGATAAGCGCATACAGGTATGCAACCAGATTGGTGTGAAGGGAGAAGGCCTGAAGACTCAAGGTAAGGAAGAATCTGAATTGAAACCAGACGTTCAAGGGTTTTGAAAGAAAAGACAGGTTAGAAATAGGCCGATAATTTTTGCAGTCGTTTGGGTCCAGATTAGTTTTCTTAAGTGCCGGGAAAACCAAAGCACGTTTTTGGGAAGCAGGAATGCAGCCCTCAGTAAGCGATCTATTGAAGAGATAGAGAAAGAACGGTGCAAGATCATCAAGTATGTCAATAATAATAAATGGAGGGAGTGGGTCTAGTTCACATGATCTAAGATTAACACCCGAGAAAACTGTTCTTAGATCAGCGTCCGATGAATAGGCTTAAAGCCAACGAACTCGGAAGATGTAGATGAGAACACCGGAGGTGTAGCATCAGCTGTAGCGGCACGGAGAGAGTTTGTCTTCGTGTTCAGCATGTCAAGAAACTCATCAGCAGTGAAGGCTGGAGTCTCGAGCGGACGAGACGGCCGACCAAGAAGCCCCGAGATGGAAGACCATAGACGCCGTGGGTTTTTTTCGTTACGCGAGACAAGGTTCTCCCAGTAAGCGGCCTCTTTATGATGGTATAGCCGGTGGAGGCATCGAAGTTGAGTAGTCCATATCAACCGATCACTGGGATCCTTGGATCTCCGATAACGTCGCTCAGCACAGCGAGCACGGCGGCGTGACTGGTGGCATTCTTTGTCGAACCACACTGCCAGTGGACGGTGTCGGGTCTTGACCTTGCGTAGAGGCAGCATCCTGTCAAGAAGATCAGTCGTGGTTGAGGAGAAGAGGTCGAAGAGCTCGGAGACTGTGAGCGTGTCCAGCAATTCATCAGAGGAGAAGAGTTTCGTGGTGCGAAGTGCAGTGCAGAAGGCCTGAGAATCAAACGACTTCCATCCTCGTAGCTGCCGAATAGTATGTACTGGTTGAAGATATAGGGAGGGAAGAGAGAACTGGATCAGCGAATGATCGGATAGAGACGGAGGGATGACTTGTAATTCATCAATTGGCTGGTCGTCCAATGTGATGACATGGTCAAGGCATCCACCTAGGAGATGAGTAGGTTCATCAATGTGCTGCCGAAGACCAAACTGAGCGAGGATCTCAAGATAGCGTATTGTAGAAGAGGCAGATGGATTTTCGACGTGAAGATTAAGATCTCCAATGACAAGGAGCTGGCTATTTCGAGTGATGAGAGATTCCAGCGTCGAGATGAATTCCTCAAAGAACAGCTCAGAGGGAGGTGCAGAGCCTGGTCTGTAGATGGTAAGAACTGTGACAGAGCCGCGGGGAGTGGCAATCCTCAGGCGGACAAGTCCTTCCCATTTATACGAACCGACACGTAGGCGTTTGTACTTCCTTCCACGTATCTCACGTGAGAAGGCTCGGAAGTAGCAACTGACGAGGGTTGTCCATCCTCCAGTCCCGTAGCTACCGGCTGGCGGTCAGGGCAGTCTCGCGCGAAGTGTCCCGTACCCCGACACTCGTAGCATCGAATTGGGCGCCGGGCCGAATTTCGCCTGTTCCTTCCGAAATCTCCTCCGAGTTGGGATACTGGTTCACCTCCAGACCAGGTGGAGGTCGGAGCCGACCGGGACAACCTAGGTTCGGCCACCGGAGTGGTGAACGGTCCTCGTGGAGACCCGACCAGTCTCTCTATTTGCTCCAGCCTCCGTCTCTGCGGTTCCAGTTCATCCTTTACCACTCGTCGAATTACTTCGGCCAAATTTTCTTCTTCTCGGACGACTTTGACTCGCCCAAAGCGTCGATCATGCGCATCTCTCGACTCTTCCTCCGTTTTATTATAGCATTCTAGTCGTAGCGCCAACTTGTGAGCCTCGTCTAAAGACGCGGGTTCCCTCTCTCGAACCTTAAGAGCCAAGGCCTTGTCTCTCAGGGCATCTAGGAACGCTCGGATCGCAATAGTTTCACGATGGATGGAAGGTGGACCAGGGTAGGCGAGGGTAAGCAACCGCCGAATGTCATGGACTAGAACGTTCAGGTCCTCGCCTTCTTTCTGCTTTCTCGTTCCCAATTGAGTTTGATACAAGCTGGACTGACTGTCACTGCCGTATCGGTTACGCAGGATCTGCACCAGATCTTTCCAGGTCCAGTCCGGGTCAGTTCCACACTCCCAGAGCAGCTGGTTAGCCGGTTCAACCAGGGCACACATCAGCTGATCCAGACGCTCACTGTCTGACCAACCATTATGTCTGGAGCAGATTTCAAAGCGCTTGAGAAAAGCCTCAATCGAAGTTTTTCCATCGTACGAACCCAATTTTATCCACTTGCATCCTTTTTCACCCGTATGGCTCGGTGGCAAAAGTTTTTCTTTACCCCCGACCATCTCCTTGCTCAGATCAGAACCCTCTGGAGGCGGTCCCGGTGGTTCTTTGTCTGACGTTACTATCGAGGTGGCTTTCTCATTTTCTATTCTGTTATTGGAAGTCCACAAAGCAGATTTCGTGTCAGCCGGTTCATGACTCGTCATTACAGTGTTTTGTTTTGACTCCTCTCGCAAGAACTGTCTGAACAACTCTCGAAATCTGGGATCTAACACGGTCGGGTACCGTTCGGGCCCTCGATTCATGGTTCCATCCCCATGACGTTCAACGGTACGCGGGATGAACTCGTCGAAGCAGTTTTCTCCAGACCCCGACAGTCTATTACTGTTATCGACAATAACTGAGTAGGACTGAGAGGTTTTACTGTCTCTCATCCCCGGAGTGACCGTTTCACTGGAAGCCTTCGTTCTCTCTGGTGGTGGAGGAAAAGTGAACGTACCATCTCTAGTTGCGTTCGAATAGGGATATTGTGGAGTAACTGTTTCCGGCCAAAATTCACGTCGGCCGCCGACGAACGACGGTGGGTCAATTGCATGACTATCAGAAATTCTAGGTGGCACCATCGAGTTAACGGAACTTCTCGGATGATCCACCCGGGTTCTTAGTGACAACGGAGTATCTTCAGGGTTAAGGTCGAACAAATTCTCGGGTGCGGAAGGGGAATGAGATCGGACGCGGGCCGGTTCAGCGAATGATTTCGACGGGAGCAGCGACGAAATTGGGGCGGACGAGTAAGACATGGTGGCTTGCGTGGTACGAGGTGTCGCCGATACGTAAGTGGGTTTTTGAAAAGACGGAGTGACCGATTCAAGGTATCTTTGTGGTATCTGACTTTCATGACCCCCCTTGTTTGATTGTGTCATGACAACTTTAAGGGCGACATCCCGTCGACTCATCCCTGTTTCGACGAAGTCAGGCCTCGCCTCCGCTCCATAGGTTTCAACCGCAAGCCGTTCCGGTTGGAACCTTCCTCTGGCAGGGTCCCCTGGCCCCCTCCCTATGCCCTCTGCTGACGGACGACCAGAAGTTAACCCTGAAACTGAAAACTTCAAATTAGTCGTGGGCAAGTCAATATAATCTTCCGGATCAAACTCGGAGTCATCTCTCCTTTCGGTTTCATACGTAAATAAGGACCCAGGAACCCTAATGTTTGGTCGTGCTCCAGTTTCATTCCTTCTTTCATGACCATCTACGTTCCAAGGGGTTAGACTCTGTCTATCTTCCAACATCTCTTGTTCATCCCTGGGCAACATTCTTTCCATCTGGCTTTCCGTCCTACCTAGTTGTACCACCCCACTTCTGGTACCACTTGTGGCGCTTCGCTCGCCCGGGGAGGACCTAGGTCCGGACGGGGCTTCACCAGCCAGGCCAGGATCGAACTCCAGGGACCTGTTCCCGTCACTATAGGTAGGAAGGGAGGTAAACGGCGCCGAAGGCTCGTTCCCCATGCGGGTCAAAAGGAAGGCAACCTCTAATTCATCTAGTTCTCGGTCAGGTTCCAGGATGGAGCCAAGGGGGTCCGCGACCCTCGATTGGAGGGTAACCATCGATTGATTTGATACCTCTGGGTTTCGTGATGGGTCTCCCCTAAATGGTGAATCAGTTATTCTGTTGGTTGTTGTTAGGTATTTGCTATCCAGACCTCCAGGGGCTTCGAACCCGGTGAACGAATCACGGTCCTCACCCTCCTCTTCCTCCTGTATCTTACTCCCTTCAGAAACTATCGCAGGGAATAGTTTATCGAATTTAGTTTGGTATACTATGGACAGTTTAGGATCAGAATGTATCCATTGAAGACATCGGTCTAAATCAGATTCCATTGTATTGTGTAACAGTTTGACAATTAACTGCAATTGATTACAGAAATAAAATGAACTAAGAGTTTGAACTGAACTAATTGGATGGTGTTATGCAAAAGTGGACCAACCCTCAAAATTTCACAATTTATTTTTATTTTTCCATTAAATTCAGAATTTTTTTCTGCATCTTCTGACACTTAGATCAACGTTCTAGCCCATCAGAATGTTTAATAAATAGCGAAAAACTATTGGACCAACTTGCGACTCTTTTATGCACAACTGGACCAAGCCACAAAACCGTGGCTTGGTCCAGTTGTGCATAACAGGGACCAAGCCACAGAACGCGGCTTGGTCCATTTGCGCACACAGAGTCATACGAACGTGACTGGACCACAGAAGTATCTCGCAGTGGAGATACTGCTAGAAGACCTAAGAAGAATGTTTAGATGGTCCAAGGACTGGCAGATGCTTTTTAATTATAACTTTAAGAAACCGAAATGAATATCAGGACAGAAATTCTTCAGTACCGTACAAAAGTTGTAGACTTATGGAATGGTTTGGATGATAGTACTGTCTCAGTGGACAATAATTATTACAGCTTTCAAGAAGAAGCTAGGAGAGATAGACTGTTAAGCATCACAGTACATGTTAACTTTTAATGGTTCTAACACAGACTATACGTATTCTGAACCACCTAAAACCCCTTGTTGTGTTATGTACCTAACCCTTTGTTTTGATGAAGATGGCCGACTTACGGATAGACAAAACATGCATGAATGGTACTGGAACAGTAGCAGGTGTGCGAAGTAGGCCCTCATTAACGTCCATTTAAAGCAGCAGAAAGTTGCAGGCCGGTACATTTATAGTCTCTGTAAGAAATCTTACGAGACTGTATTGTGTAACAACTAAGGAGCAAACTCAGGTACGGGCGTGCAAAAGATGTTCTGTGATATAATTCTGTTGGCTAGTTTACCTAGACAGGCCGAAAACATTGTTCTTTCGCTACTCTCATGAAGAAACGGAAGAGTAGAAAGAAGTTGAGTTCGGAATGCGAATAATACTATCAACTCTAGGTTCTATCTCCCAGATGCTGTCTAGAATGGACGAGGCCAATTGTTTCACTTCAGAAGAATGACACTATTAGCCTTCTACCACTAATTCCACCATGTTATCACGAGTTCTATTCTTCCAATCCATTGTTGGACACCAACAAACTTGAGCTGAGCTGAATAATAGTTTAGTACGGATTCTAATTATAAAGTTAATTAAATTAACTTCTTGCAAAATTTAGTTACATCCATGTTACAATAACATATTTCATGCTCTGCAGTGACTACTTTTATAATTTAGTAATTCCCCGCAAAGTGGTGTGAAAACTATAACCAGCTAATTGTCTGTGAATGCTCTGATATGATTGATATAAGAGTTTATAAGATACTTTTTAAGACTCATGAATAGTTTTGCCTAATATTGCATTATAAATTTATACAGTGATTACTGTCACAAAGATAATTCATACAAAACTTTGACAGCTTTGAGTTAAGCATTAAACATTTGATCAAACAATTTCCAGGATTCAAATGGACCAACCCGCAATGCCTTGAAATTCAGGTGGAACAACCACAAATTTCCAGGATTCAAATGGACCAACCAACATTTATTTCTCCAAATGACATTTCCTTTGCAAGTTGCTGAATATAATGTCACCCTAATATCAAATGTATATTTTTGCATTTACACAATTAAAAGTAAAATTTTCCCATCAAAATTGAAAGAGAATTTTAAAAAAAATTGTTTTCTGAAGAATAATGAATTTTGGGGTTGGTCCACTCTTGCATAACACCATCCAATTGTGTTTTGTATTCTTTCTTACACTTCGAAAGAATTGATTTAAGTAATTAAGGCAAATATGACAATTATTAGTTCTGAGCCGTGACCTATTGACCTAGTTACATCACTTAATTAAGCTAGACTTAATCTAACCATTAAATCCACAACGTTACTCCTCTAATTTTTACATTTAATTTCTAGGGGCGAGTAGCCAACCAAAGGGACGCTAATTTAACCTTAATTCTCCAAATACCAGGTTATCCTCACTTAATCCCTTCTTTTCTACCAAATTTCTATTCCAATCAAAATGGCCGCCGGACGCTCTTCAGCGTTACCATTAACTACGCTAATTAGGTCGGTCGTTATCTTCGCTCATTTCCTCAACCTAACTATTTCTACTGCACCCGGGGTTCACGTTTAATTAACCCAGGACAAGATGACTATTTTAACGCTTTTTGTCGGCACAAATCGGGGATATACTTATCCTGCGGGCCACACAAATAAATTTCATTTAAGCGCCTTGCTCGACATTTTGTACAACAACCTCTTCTGACGTCACTTCCTTCCGGTCCTCTATTGAACTTTTGTAGCGCTATTCAATTTCGCCACACCACAACCATACATACATACATTTCTAGAGAAATCAGTCATATGATCCAAGAGACTGAGCATCCAGACGTTCATGAACATCAATGTTTCTTAGATGAGCGATCATCATCTGACAAAGATACATGCAGAATGTTGAAGTTAGAAGAAGAAAAAGAAAAACGAAGAGGAGGAGAAAACGAGGTAGGAGGAGCAGGAGCAGGAGAAGGAGCAGGAACAGGAGGGGACGAAGAGGAGGAGGTTCCTGGAGGTGGTGGTGTAGAAGAGAAGGATAAGATGGAGATGGAGCACTAGGAGAAGATGGAGGAGGAGAGGAAGATGGAGGAGGAGGAGAAGAGAAGAGGAAGGAGTAAGAGAGAATGAAAGAGGAGGATACGAAGAAGAGCAATCCCTTGAGATAGCCTGAGAGATAGCTAGGATATTAAGGAGTGTTAGCGACTTCTTTAATTTTTCTTAGCCTCGGCATATGAGGGCCGACGGCCATTCCTCTCCCTAGCCGTCCGATCTTCCCACAGATAGTGTACGGTCAGTGTACTCATTATAGCTGAGTTGGAACTTAAGGCGAGATAAACTTTTAAACTAAAGAGAAAGAAAACACATAATTTCAAAAAATGAGAAAATGACCGAGAAAATATGGTCCAACAACCAAGAATGTATATTTCTTCCAAGATATGACGATATTGGAATCAATTTAAAGTAATTGTAGGCTAGTACGTGGTTAGGCCTACCAACCTTTCTTCGGTGAGGAGCCACATTGCCAAGTTTAGCAACTTTTGGGAGCCGCCATGGTTTAAGGAGCACAACAAATACTAGCGACCATTAGCCGCCAAGCTTAAATAATAATTATGTAGTATGGAAAACAGTAGGAAAATTGAAAGGAGAAGGAAGGAGTAAAGGAGATGAAGAGTTGAAGAAAGAGTAGGGAAAACAGTCGGAAAATATAAAGGAGAAGGAAGGAGTAAAGAAGATAAAGCGTTGAAGATAGAGTAGGGAAAACATTTTCTGGAAAGCTCTGGAGAGCCGCCACAGATTTTCGAGAGCCGCATGCGGCTCGCGAGCCAACGGGTTGGTGACCATGTGTAGGCTAATTAGTAACTGTATCACACCAGTGTCTAACGCACGAGGCATCAGCCGATGGCGCACAAAAACCAAACCGCAATCAGATTGATCCATACATACATGTAGGCCACAGAGGTTAAGCACAGTGACAGTTATACATTGTTCATGTGAGGCATACCTTAAGTGAATGTCGCCTGCAACAATGGTCCAGATATCCTTCTGTCTGATTTAACTTTTTTCCGATGGACCGACTGATTGAAATGCCATTCTTTTTGATCATTCGATTGTTTGTCGGCTTTCGTCATCAAAATGCAGTTATTTCGACTAAACTTCGAATTTCAACTTTTCTTGTTAAACTTTTTGATGATTTTCTGTTCGAAACGGCAATTGCGTGTCGCACATTATGATTCTTGTTCATTTATAGTGTCTTCTTTAACTGGCTTCGTTGAATTTCGAATTTTTACTTCTTCAAATCGACGATTTTCGATTATTTTCTGTTCAAATTGTCTAATCTCGTCTCACTTCTTCCATGTCTAATTTTCAAATGAATCTCGACTTGTTTCCTATCGACAAGAAACAATCAATGCAAAGATGACGTCATCGCAAGAAGATGACGTCATCGCAAGAAGGCTTTGTTTATTATAATATACGTCATCAGTATTATCAGTATTATTGTTATTCGCCTAAATCAAGGACGCTATTTACAGGCGTCCATGTGTAAATCAATTTACGGACCATGGTTGGGTTACTCGTGTTTCTCCAATGTCCGAGAAATCCTTACCTGCATACAGTGTTATTTCTATTAACTGTAACTGTAACTGAAATAGCAAAATAACTGAAAAATGTTGGCCAGTTAACTGTAACTGAAACTGAAAAATCCTGAATAACTGAAACTGCAATAGTAACTGAAAAACGAAAACTGTATAACTGAAAAATTACAAAAGTTAACTTGACAATGAAACATGAGCTTTTCCATACTTACTTTTTGAATTTTTAGTGGTAATCCTACTCTAGCCTACGGTAAGTTTTCTGTGCTCATTTCACTTCCTGTTCCTTCCCCTTTCGTTGAGTTGTCGTTAGTGCTAAACCGTGAAACAATCGACGACAACGAGAACAATGTTTAAGCCAAGTAGTACTAGGCTTAAACATTGTTCTCGTTGTCGTCGATTGTTTCACGGTTTTTCAGTGAAGGATGCGACGCTCTTAGAAATATATACAAGTTACTGTATTCTTAATTATCGAATTTAAGTAACATGCTGTTAAGGCTACCTAGAGCAGTCCATTCCAACATTCTCTGAACTTGCGAATACAGCCGATGCAAAACTTCTCTTCTCCATACAACACATCACGTATGTATGCAGAGACAGGAGAGAGTCGTCCAATGAGACGAGCAGCCGAGCGTAGAACTCGATCTAGTCGCCCCAGAACCCCAAGAGGAAGGCCAGCAAGTAGGGAGCAACAGTTGTCAATTCGACTGGTAACAAAGGCGTGAACAAGCACCACAAGCACCCTAAGCATGTACTTCACCAACTCCTACCTCCACTCAGACCCCTCTCCTTTCACCAATTAAGACCTAGAGCACACAACCATACTCTCCCACCCAAAGACAACTCTCAATTTATTCCCAGATCCTTAGGCCCCTACATAAAAAATTTACTAGTTTATTGTAAAATTTTCTAAGTAACTTTTATTATCTATTAGGGCTGATTAGGCTATCACTCGTGTTAGCATTTCTGCGTTTTTTCATATTGTTTTTCTCAATAAAACGAATACCGGTATATAATAAGTGTTAAAGGGCTGTAGTTCTCTCAACAAAAAGCATGAAACTGTCGGTAGGCCTATATATAAATTGCTCTGTTCAAGCAATTCACACAGTTTAGATCCAAAGAAGACTTGTGATTGTGAATTAAATTTGTAATTCCACGAACCTTATATACCGTTACGTCACCCAAAGAATACACGATGGTCTGGATCAAAGTGATCCAGCAAATTATCGCCCCATTGCTAACGTTACTTTTCTATCTAAAATACTGGAACGCATTGTTGCTAACCAGCTGTGGGCATATCTGGATATGAATGAATTGATTCCGTCGCAGCAGTCGGGTTTCCGTCGGAATCACTCCACGGAGACTCTCCTGCTTCGACTTTTATCAGACTTCTATAGCGCAATTGACCGTGGTCAGGTTACTCTTCTTGCTCTCTTTGACGTAAGCTCTGCCTTTGACTCTGTGGACCACTCCATCCTCTTACAGCGCCTCTCTACTTCCTTTGGCTTGGTGGACCAGCCTCTGGATTGGCTTACATCTTTCTTAACTGACCGCTCAAACTGTGTAGTCCTTGGTTCGTCCAGGTCTCTTTGGGTCCCTGCTCCTTTTGGGGTGCCCCAGGGTTCTGTCCTGGGCCCACTGCTATACCTTCTTTATACTGCTGATGTCTGCCCCTTGCTGGCGTCTCAGAGGCGTCTGCACCAACTATTTGCCGATGATGTGCAAGCCTACATCCACACCCATTCGGCGGATGCGGTGGCTACTGTAAGCCAGATGTGTCTGACTATGGATGTCCTCTCTTCTTGGATGGCCTCCAATCGGCTACTCTTAAATCCCTCTACAAACACACCCATTCGGCGGATGCGGTGGCTACTGTAAGCCAGATGTGTCTGACTATGGATGTCCTCTCTTCTTGGATGGCCTCCAATCGGCTACTCTTAAATCCCTCTAAAACACAACTTATTTGGTTGGGTGGCCGTAGGCAACTTCAGGGTATCGACTTTTCCCAACTTACCTTACTCTTTCCTCACATAACCTTTTCCGTCACAGTTCGTGATCTGGGGCTTACTCTTGACTCTGAGCTTACTTTGTCTCAACATGTGAACCTGGTTGCACGAAGTTGTTATTATCAGCTTCGTCAGCTTCGAGTCTCTCTCTCTCTCTCATGATGCGGTCGTGGTGCTTGTTCACGCCTTTGTTACCAGTCGAATTGACAACTGTTGCTCCCTACTTGCTGGCCTTCCTCTTGGGGTTCTGGGGCGACTAGATCGAGTTCTACGCTCGGCTGCTCGTCTCATTGGACGACTTCCTAAGTTCTCTCCTGTCTCTGCATACATACGTGATGTGTTGCACTGGCTGCCTATCTCTCAGCGGATCTCATACCGCACTGCTGCTGTGGTTTCTCGCTGCGTTCTTGGCTGTGCTCCATCTTACTTGCGTGATCTTTGCCGCCCAGTGTCCGACGTTGCAGCGCGTCGGGCACTTCGTTCTACGACGAGGGGTGAGCTCCTAGTTCCACGGGCACGCTTGGCTATTAAGCAGCGCCGTGCTTTTTCGGTTGTGGGACCTTCCACCTGGAATGACCTCCCGCTTAAGCTCCGCTCTTTACTTGTGAGCCAACCAGCAGGGTTCTACAAGTCCCTCAAGTCTTTTTTCTTTAGTCGTGGCTGGGCCGGGAGCGCTTCTGAGTAGCTTCTTGAAGAGGCGCTATATAAATGCTCTGAATGAATGAATGAATGAATGAATGAATGAAAGAGGTAAGTTTTGCGCGTTAAGCATTGTCTTCTTGTGGAACTGCTGCTGCAAGAGAAATAAATAGAATAAACCCCAAATATAATAATTATTAGCCTTAAATACTATTTATATAGTTTAGAATTATGAGGCCATAATCAGATATTGGATTGTCTCGAGACACTGTCTCAGTCTCGAGATAGGTTTTTCGATGTCTTGGTCTCGGACCCTACTCTCGGTCTCGGTCTGATGTCATTTCCTGACTTTTTGGAAACTGTCTCGAAGCGAAAGTCTTGATTTCTTGTAGAAGCGGTCCCCATAGTTCTCGCGCAAACTGTCTTTAGTTCTGAACGCCTGGCAGTAGGCCTATCGCGTTATAAAATTATCCTGTGCAGAACGGATAACTATAATAAATCGGAAGTGCTAAACAAACTCGAAATTTTGAAAAGCGGTGATTCTGGTATTAACAGATATTGAAAAGAGCAGTTTTAAGTTTGTATACTTTATTACTTTATTTCAATTTTCTAGTAATTTCTATCAGTGCACATATCTTAAAATGTCTCATAAAGACTTTATGGGACATTTTAAGATAGAAATTAGAAAATTGAAATAAAGTAATAAAAAAGTACGATAAAGAACATAAAATAGTGAAATTTGCATTCACGCAATTTGAAATCAATGAAAAACAAAAATATCCTAAATGGCATGCCTGCCGTTTGCCGCTGGTGTAAAGCCAACATAGGCCTATTAAGCGAAACGCTTGGAACAACACCTAGTTTCTCAAAGTGAGCGATGTGACTTATGTCGCTAATAATTATATGGAATGTTGTTGGTTTAAATTTAAAAATCATTTAGAAAATTTCAGAATGGCTTAAATATTTAATTTCTTTGTAGTTTATACAATTCCGGTGATCGGCTGATTTCAGTGACTTGTCCCTAGTGTTAGACTTCAAAAAGTTGAGAGAAAAATTGTTTCGGGATTTGAACTCAATGTGCATCTCATTCGTTTAGAACAGTCTTAACTATCTCGGACCTTGTGTCTCGGTCTCGGACCCCACTCAGTGGCGGCACTACACCAGGGCATGCCAGGGCAAATGCCCTGGTAAAAAAGCTTTTGCCCTGGTCGTTGCCCTGCCAGAATTTTTGCCCTGCCGATAATTTTGGGACATAAATCGACCCCTGCACTGGTTACTTGTATGACTGCCCCGGCTATGCTCTGGTTGCAAAAATGTCTGGCGCCGCCACTGGAGCAGCCCAGTTCGATCATCGGCCCAGTGGCGGCACTACACCAGGGCAAGCAAGGGCAAATGCCCTGGTAAAAAGCCTTTGCCCTGGTCGTTGCCCTGCCAAAATTTTTGCCTGTCGAGAATTTATTTGAGGCATAAGTCGCCTCTGCACTGGTTACTTGTATGATTGCCCTGGTTATGCCCTGGTTACAAAAAATGTCTGGCGCCGCCACTGACCCCACTGTCTCGGTTTCGGTCTAGGTCTCGGTTCCCATGTATACTGTCTCGGTCTCGAAGTTTGATATCTCATATAGCCTACAAGTCTGACCATAATATAGCCATGCAAATAGAGGATCGTCTCTTGGGTTTGTTTGTGCGTTGTTGAATATTTATTAACAAAGAGAAATCTGTCAAGTGTTCAAAAGTTCTTTGCATTGGCTTACCGTCTGCTCCTTCATTCGTTTGTTCGTCTTTACTGGATTCAGCGGATCGACATATCGTGAGGTGGTGTGCAGGATCTACTGAAATGTCGGTAGGCTAAATGCTGGACAACTTGAACCAGAATGACAGAATAACAGAATAGCCTAACCGATTGCTAAAATAAACAGCATACGATATAAAATGTTATATCGAATCCCAAGAATTAAACTATTGAAAATTATTTTAAAATTAAAGATGCAATCGAAGCTTTAAATCATGGACGTCTGTCTAAATTATAGCTGTTTAAATTGACGAAGTTATTAAATGCTGGTCCTGAAACTATTATTGTGACGTCACACAAAGGACGTGACGTATTCCCCTTCGCATTTATTAATGCTATTTTAATTATAATATTACTAGCAGTTTTACCCGGCGTTCGCCCGGGTTTTCCTCAGCGCCCGTGTATATGAATTTAACGACATTTTCGTCAACGCCTGTGAATTTGAATTTAACGATATGAAAATTTTTCGTGTGTCCCTCTGGCGAATTTACGCGCTGGTTTGAAATTTGTTTAATTGCAGCTCTATGTAATATATACTCCCATGCATTTGCTAGAATTCAATGGCATTGAAACTCTGACCACATCGAAACTTAAAATGTCCAAATTTCGGAATTTAAAGTAAATTTTGAGTTGAAATATAGTTGGGTTGAGATCTATAGAAATTCAAATGAAAACGTTCGTTAAAAATTTCGTATCGCTAAAGTGTTGCATTGGCGAATTTTTCAGTCCGATGACCTAGAAATTCTTCTGATGTTAAATCAACGGTCATCGTGATTGGTTGCGAATCAGAGCGTTGACCTATATGCTACGTGTGACGTAAGATTGCATATTTAATTAGCATGCGTGACGTGGCCAAATGGCCTTACTATGGCCATGGTGTAAGAGACCGGTATTGAGATATAGCCTCGTGGAAATTTAAAATGGCCATATATCGGCGTTTAAATAAAATTGCGAACTGAAAATAGTCGCGTTGAATTAGACGTTGCGTAATAATGTTTTGTAAATTTTTTCAAATCGCTAAACCGTTCCGTTTCGGAGCCTTTAGCCGGACAGCGAAACATACATAGCCTACATACATACGGAAGGACATCGTAAACAGACTAAGAATTATAATATAAGATTACCAGTGATGTAGTACTCGAGTCCGGCCTAGGACTCGAGTCCGACTCGAGTCCGATTTTTTGTGGACTCGGACTCGGACTTGGCTTGTCATGACTCGGACTTGGACTCGGACTCGAAGGCCCTGGACTCGAATTTGACTCGGTGACTCGGTTTCCGAGTCACAATTTTGTCTCACGATAAAAAACGACTTGTATACTTCCTTACTTACGAGTCCAAAATAGGTATTCTAAACTAAAGAGCGCATTAGATATCAAAGAGCTCGCCGTAGGTGGAGGGTTGGCGTTTAAAGGGCATCGGGTGATCATACCCCACCCTGCCAGAGACGATATTCTTCGGCTCCTGCACTCATCGGAGTTAATGAGTGTATCAGATGCGCCCAAGAGGCCCGTTTGGCAGAATTTCTGGAGTTTGCAGCCGCTGGAAAAATTCTTCACCGCCATACCCCCCCTCAAGTAATGGCTAGGCAGAATAAAGCGCCTGAAGATCAAGGCCATCGAAGGGAGATTTGACCCGTTTATAGCGCTTCTGACCTAACGGAATACCCCATTCGCGCAGCAGGGTCAGCCGAATGGCGATCGAACATTAAGCGATTTTGCAGCCCTCTGCGCACGAACCTTAGGAGCCGTAGGCCTAGCATGTATCTAGAAACAGATGTGTTGGCAGCAAAGCAGTATTAAAATACCTTAGTCTAATCTCATTGTTTAGAAATCAGTTTTCAAAGCGTAATTCTTCAATTATTCTTGTAATTAAAATTATGGCTGAGGTCCCAAAGCCAAAAGTTGCAGCGGACAAGCTACATTACTTTACATTATCGCTCTTCAAAAGTAATCTTAAGACTTTATTAGTTTAAGATTTAGTATGATTTGACTTTCCTGTTACGCGCTTTTGTGCAAGATTCTTTTGTTTAGGCGCGTTGTAAATGGCAGTGTAAAATAATAATAATAATAATAATAATAATAATAATAATAATAATAATAATTTATTATTAATAATTAAATAATTAAATAAGGATGGCAACAAGGAGACCCACTAGGTCCGGTTCTCTTTTGCCTACCGCTCCAAGAAGTTCTTACTCACTTACAATCGCCGCTAGCCTTTGGTTATTTAGATGATCTCACCGTGGGCGGCGGGTACGAGAAAGTGTGCGAGGACGTCATGGCAATAAAGGAAGGTTGCGCACGTTTGGGCTTATCGATCAACAGCTCAAAATGCGAAGTAATATCAAGGGACGCAAATATCGACCTACCAGAACCGGTGAACCAATTCCTGCGCGTAGATCCATCATCAGCAGAGCTCCTAGGCGCACCTCTATCTCCACGTGAGGCACTGAACGATACTTTAAACTCAATCGTATCAAGGTTGGCAAGTACTATGAAAAAGCTGGAGCAGATACCAAGACAAGACGCACTCCTGATACTACGATGTTCAATTGGGGCTCCGAGGCTCATATACATTCTCCGCTGCACGCCTTGTCATGACCACCCGGGCCTCATGAAATTCGACGCGGGATTACGAGCTGGCACCGAGAGCATTCTTAACATCGCTCTCTCTGACGATCAGTGGTTACTCACGTCTATGCCTATCAGGATGGGCGGACTGGGAATAAGAAGAGCATCTTCGTTGGCACTTCCAGCTTTTTTAGCCTCAGCCGCAAGATCTCAACTCACCCAATCGCTCATCCTCACTCTCACTCAGGTGCCCGAAGACTCTATCGTGGAAGTAATGAGAACCCGATGGCAGCAGAGCATTGCAGAAACGACCGACTTCCCATCAACAGACGGTAATCAGTCTTCATGGGACACGCCGCTGCTCTCGGTGGCCATGCTGGAGATAACATCGCACTCTCGGGATTCGTACGACCGGGCGAGGCTTAATGCTATACAGGCCCCACACGCCTCGGACTGGCTATTCGCCCTCCCTCTAGCTTCTCAAGGCTTAAGACTCAATGACGAAGATATGAGGGTAGCGGTGGGCTTGAGACTGGGGGCGGTCATCTGTGCCCCACACACATGTCCATGTGGTACAATGGTTTCAGCCAGAGGATCGCACGGTTTGGCTTGCACGTTGGGTTTCGGCAGACAAGCCAGACACTCTTCCATCAATGAAATCGTGCTTCGCAGCCTCATCAGGGCAGGTACACCGTCGATCAGGGAACCGACTGGACTCGCCCGATTGGATGGGAAAAGACCAGATGGCCAAACCCTGATTCCATGGAACAACGGGCGTTCCCTGATTTGGGATGTCACAATTGTAGACACTTTTGCGCCGTCGTACTTGGTTGAGACAGCTGTAGCGGCGGGAGGAGCGGCGGAAATAGCTGCGACTAGAAAGAAGAACAAATACGAGGAGCTTCAAGCAAGATACCTTTTTACTCCAATCGCGATAGAGACGATGGGACCTTTGGACCAGGAAGGCCTGGCTTTCATCAAGGAACTCGGCAGACGGTTGACCAGAACAACGGAAGATCCACAAGAAACCTTCTTCCTTTTTCAAAAGATCTCTGTTACTGTACAGCGATTCAACGCCGTCGCATGCCTTGCTACAATGGGGCCCTAGAACTCTGATCTTAGAGGAACAATAACCGTTTTATAATAATAATAATAATAATAATAATAATAATAATAATAATAATAATAATAATAATAATAATAATAATAATAATAATAATAATAATAATAATAATAATAAATAATAATTCTTCCAGCATAAATGTGCTGTTATTTTTCTATGCCATTAAATTGCGTGTTTCAGTGAATTTTGGTGTTGAAGGACTCGGACTCGGACTTGGACTCGATCCTTTGTGACTCGGACTCGGACTCGGACTCGAGCAACTCTGGACTCGGACTCGACTCGGACTCGGCTTACGTGGACTCGGACTCGACTCGGACTCGGCTAAGGTGGACTCGACTACATCACTGAAGATTACTGTACATTAATTGGCACATTCATTACTGTATTATTATCTTTTACTACTATCAAAAACGTTTTGCTGTTATTTTGTAACAAAAATAAATAATAGTATCCGTTTGAAGCGAGAGTTTCTTCAACCAATTGCCATTCTGTAACAGACATACAGCTTGAGGCAGAGCAAGTTAGGCGGCAACTGCCACAGGCCTACGTAGCCTACATGTAACTACGTTGCTCAGATGGCGGCAGTGTGATTCTCGTTAACGATAACGAAAATGTTCGTTAACGAAAATAAAATGATTTCGTTAACGATAACTAAAAAATATCATTAACTATAACTATGACTATAACGAAAATAACACTAACGAAAATTCATCTTTATTTTCGTTAATGCAAAAATAAAAATAGGAAGCGAAATATGGACGATTCGACATAAATGAGAACGAAAAATGCGATATTTTTATTATGCAATTTGTCAGTTACTTTGGAAACATGAAGCCCCATTGTTCAAAAGCTTTCAAAGCTCTGAGCAAATTGTGAAACAGCGTGTTAATACGCACAATTTTATTTATAGCCTTAATTATTGTAACTATAAGTAGTAACTAAAATTAACTAAAATAAAAATCCATTAACTATAACTATAACTAAAAAATAATACTAACTATAACTATAACTAAAATATAAAACCATTAACTATAACTGTAACTATAACTAAAATAAAATCTGTAAGGAGAATCACACTGGATGGCGGCAGATTTTAACGTCGTGTTTGTGTGCGCTATACAATAGCCGAAAAATCTTTTGCTTTTGCAATGGCATCGGATAAAGGCGCCTGATTTCAATCGTACCTCACAGAAAAAGGATTGCCCTATAGGCCTAAACCTCATTTCTGCTGATCATCTAAAGACTGCTTCAATGTCCTTGTCCTAATAGTCACGTCCATTGACAATCACGCCGGAGGTTCCTTAGTTCCTCGTATTCCGTAATTTTCTAGCTTTTGTAAGAGAATTTCGTGATCTACCGTGTCGAACGCCTTACTCAGGTCCAAGAATATGCCTATAGAGAATTTTTTGCGATCAATGGCCTCCGTAATTTTATTATGAATATCATGATAAACGATGAACTTAAACTAATCTCGGACTGGTTTAAAGCTAACAAAATGTCCCTGAATGTAAGTAAATCTAACTATGTATTGTTCTCATCTGGTCGTAAATTATTACAGCATTCTGATGAAACTATATTAATTGATGATATAAAAGTGCCCAGAGTTTCCTCTGTTAAGTTTCTGGGGGTTTTTATCGACCAACACGTCAACTGGTCAGAACATCTTACCCATGTTTCAGTCAAAATAGCCAAGTCCATAGGGGTGATAACGCGCATTTCCGCGCTCTTACCAAATAAAACTCTTCTCAGCCTCTATTACTCCCTTGTATACCCTTACCTCTCTTATGGAAATGTAGTCTGGGCATCAAATTATAAAACTAGGCTAGGGAGGCTTCTCACGCTCCAAAAACGAGTGGTTCGGGTCTTGGCCAGGGCCCCCTTTAATTCTCATACTTCTGCTTTATTTCAAGACCTTGGAATAATGAGAATAGACCAAATTAACTTCTATCAAGTGGCTGAATTTATGTACCGTTATACTTATAACCAGCTCCCAATTGCATTTTCCAATTGCTTTAAATCTAGTTCTGACCTGCACACTTACAACACGCGCAACAAAAGCAATAAGTATTTTGTGGAATTCTCTCGCACGAATATACGTAAGTTCTCGCTTATCTCATGGGGCCCAAGAGCCTGGAACAGTCTCCCCTTCTCTCTAAGACATACTCCCAACCTCCATGTATTTAAAAAAAAGCTCCGTGTTTACCTTCTGTCTCTGGATAATCCTCTGCAGGTCTGAGTAATAGGTTACTGTCGTGTTCCTATTTAATTTTGTTTGTTTTTTCCTATCTTTTTTCCTTTTCTATTGTGACTATCTCCATGTAATTATCTCTTTGGTTTTTATTATTTTATTTTTATTTTATTTCTAATTCCAGTTATGTTTTCTGCTATTTTAGTTACCTATAAACAATGCATAACTAAAGACCACCTTATTTTTGGTAACGGCTATTGCTTCTCTAATTGAAACTGGGGGCCTTATTAGCGGGACCTAGGTCCCTTTAGGTCTCCTTTATTGACCCTTCTATTCTAACCCATTATGCTATCTACTGCGGATTTAAAACTGTATGTACGTAAATACTTACATTGACTATCTTCGGCTGTTTGTTTTTTACCTTTCCTCAGCATTTGTGTGTTTTCATGTAATCTGGCAATTTTTGTTCTTGAAGGTCAATAAAAAATGATTTGATTGATTTGATTGATTGAACTTCGCGGGAAGGAATCTTCCGCCTTTAGGCTACGTAGGCCTACCCTCTTCTTAAAACGCCATCTCTTCTCCTATAAAATTAGCGTCACATATCAAATCTCAATTTTATTTCCAAAATATTGGAAAAGGTTGCTGCAATACGCTTGATTAGTCTCTGAGCTCTCCGGGAAGCAGGGCCGGCCATGCCGGAGGAGTTCCATGTCTTGCACAGAGCAGCAGTTCACGTGTTACTCAAAGGAGCGCAAGTCCAGCCTTCGTGGTATATCGAAGGGCTTGCACGCTCTCAGTCGCAGTCAACACCAACACGACATCCGGTTTTTAACACGATGTATTTTTTAAATTAACTCAAACGTCAACAGTATTATATAATAAGGACGATGCTTTGCCCAACAAATCAAAGTTCTACTCACGATAAGCATCTAAAATTTCTCTTATATTTTACCCGTTCGGCGAGGGAGATTAAACATAGGCAAGGGAACATAGGCCAACTAGGTCAAAGGAACATAGCTAAGGGAAGCCCCAAGTCCAACGCGTTACATAATTATGTACGTCCAGTGGCGGCGCCAGGGGGCTGGCTAGGGTGCTTAGCCTTTGACTCCATCATATTCTTCTCTGAACATATTAAACCGTACACAAATCAGTTCATTTTCATATTCAGAATATACGGAGAATCAGTTCTTCCCTGCTTCAGATTGTCTGCTCCACCTGCACCCTCTAGCCGTGCAACTGCTCTGGCTTCTTGCTGTCACGACAACTGCAACAACTCATTCCTTGAAGCGAGTTGAAGTTTAGTATACTTGAAGATATAATGGTGCCGTTGTTGTGGCTGCCAGTAAGAATTTGTTTTCGTTTACATTATGCCAGTTTTCTATGCCATACTGTCACTATTTCTAACTCTCAAACCGCTCAGGAAGATCTTTACATCGAGGTTTATTGACAAGTTCACAGTCAAGAGGATTCATTGTTACGTGTGATTTAAAGGTAATTATCCTCTAAATACAAACTCATTACGTCATTGAAATCATTACGTCACAATGCTCTGTCATCTACCTTTGAATAACCTAAACACAAATGGAGTATTGTTATGACCTTGAATGAATGATTTTACATTCATTACGTCACAGCATATAAGATATAGATGTCTTGAACGAAGGATTAAACACGTAGTACAGTCACTTCCGTTAGTCTGATCCTGTTGTAATCAGCATTGTACATGGACAATAATGTGAACAATTATTTATGCCACTGCTCGACTCTTTATTATGTTCACATCATCATCATCATCATATGCATTATATTATTGGTGAAGTGTGCAAGGTTTGTCATTCCATTTAATTTTATTAAATTGTAACTTAGGCCTACATAAATATATCTGCACTTATGAGGCATCGTTTCGTGCTTCACTTTAACAAGAGTTACCTAACAGCATGTGATTGCATCTCTTGTAACTGTAAAGCTCTGAAATTTCTCTGCCATAAAAAAGCTGCATCATTGAGACCAGCTTTCTTACGGTACCGGAGCTACACAAAATCAAGTCTGCAAGGGCCTGGTTGTTTGGTCAGTTTTAATGGGATTGGGAGAGGGTGCTCGGTAGCGCAGTGGTTAGCATGCTGGACTGTCAATCGAGAGGTCAGGGGTTCAAATCCCCACTAGGGCAGAAATTTGGTTCAAGAGTTCTGCTCCACCTGCACCCTCTAGCCAACTCAGCTATTTATACGAGTATGTGGACTGTACAGTACACTGTCAGTGAGAAGACGAGACAGCAAGGAAAGGACTGGCCGCACGTGTCGAGGCTAAGAAAATGAAGTCGCCAACACTTCATATCCATGGCTCAGGGCTAGCTTAAGGGACTGTTCTTCTCCTTCATAAAAATACTTATATCCACTGACATGGATTGCAGACTGGTTCACACAATCTTCGTAGCACATTTACTACTCTGCTCTCGTCTACAGGTGTAGCCTTCCATGCACGTTACATATAAAATCTGCACCGATGGTAATGACCCTCACTAGAACTTGGCTGCTAAAACCATTTTGCCAAGGCCTCTGCCCCTCCCCTATAAAAACTGACAAGGTCATAACTGGGTATATGTATGCTGGCTGCAGGCATCTTACATCCTGCCATTTGGGGAAACTCAACAAGGTCATGATTATCTGAGGAGTTAATGGAAACGTCCCTGGTAAAAACTTTTGCTCTGCTGAGGAACAGACAAGGGTTATCGAAGCTATTCAGCAATACAATATATACAATACAACTATATTTCATATTGCTCTCCTTCCAAAGTTCAGACGTGCACACGACCATACGACAGAACGTCAATGGCACAGAGCAATTGTGAGTGAAGGACTTGCTCAAGGTCCCTACAGTGACCCCCTGAGTGGAGGCTTGAACCCATACTCTCCGTGTTGCAGGCTGAGGTGATCCGACCAATTGGTCGGAGCCCCACATTCAAAGTGTGGTTTGGCCTACTTGCTCCTCCCACTGCAGAGAGGTCACAATTCTGTAATTGTTCACTCATACAAGAGCAACCAATTGAAGATTTTTTGCACAACAAACACCAGACATTAAAGACATTTCATTTTAAACATCAGCAAGAGTCCACAAAGCATCAGTTCCGATCAAAGAATGACAGCAATTCAAAAGCTCTCCAGCGATTGTGAGGCAACCTTTCATGTGCAGTGTTCTTGCTCGATCTGGCGACATGATCGCACTTCTCTAGAATTGCAGACATTCACATGAGTTCTGTACAACGTCTGCAGGATACTCATTGCCAAAGAAGACTGCAATACAAACAGCAAAATTATTATAATTATTATCAATATTCAGACAACTTTTTTATATTGCACCATAAATATGTAAACACAGGACAACAAATGTGACCTGCTCTGGCAAAATGAGGCGGAAGTCGCCAGTGATAAATTAGATAAAACACAAATCGGGTGTAAATTTTTCACTTATCATTTTTTTGCATATATATCAATAAATAGGATCTTATATTATATGGAAAAAATATTATTTTAATAATATTTCACCTATTTCAAGACAAATTTACACATAAACTTTGCGATCTATCTAGGGTTTGTATTAAGATAATAAACTTTGCATGCGTTTTTCTCTAAATTGTACTTTCGAGTAGAAAAAATTATAAAATTCATATCTCTGGAACCCATCAAGATAGAAATATAATTGTTTCAACATTTTAAACAGAAATGATAACTTATCAATTTTACCACAAAATATACAAAACTAATTTTTCGGACAAAAGCCTCCTTTTGCCAGAGCAAGTCAAAAATGCCTTATCAACAATGACATGCAGAGAAAAATCAGACTGCTTCATTCAGACAGTCATCTTACCTGTACAAACTACAGAACAAGAAAGTTTTCAACGGTGTTGTAAATGCACCGGCTGTGTGACAGCATCTCATGTGCAAGCTGATTCCAGCATGGGCGTATTTCGGGGGAAATTGCATCACTGTTACCAAAAACTAAAAATGTAGAAAAATATGACCATGTCCAATGGAAACCTCCTACCCCAAAACAACCCCCAAATTGTTTCCTGGCTATGCTCCTGGATTCCAGTTACCAGCAGTTTTGGTTGCCATTCACACAAAAAACCATACTTAAAAAAGTGTTTACTCAAGATATACCAAGATACAGTTTACACCAATCTGCATTGTAGATTGGATGGAGAGACCAGAGTAGGAGTCAACTGAAGCACCTTCAATCAGAGGCATTGGAACAGATAAATAAAGATGGGCTCACGATCAGATGGATTGTAACATACCTGAAAACTGTCAATGCTGGCGTTCCAGGCTCAGCTCCATGTTTAAAACCTGTAAAAATAAATCAACAGAATGAATTAGAAACACAAAAAACACCAATAACAGGCAATTTCTAGGTACACTTCACTGAAGCTGAATTCCAACAAATTCCTGTAAAACCAGCAAACTTAGACCACAAAACTAATATTCTCTATTGCTGCTTAAAGCATCTTAAGGTGATCAGCATGCACGCAAACCTGCACAATGTCCTGCCTGCCGCCTTCTCAAGTCTTCTCTGTTTAGCCGTGGCTGGGCTGGGAGCGCCTCTGAGTAGTCTATATAAATGCTCGGAATGAATGAATGAATGTTTCAATCCTGATTTCAAAAGGTTAGAGGCGAGACTGCTCTGAAGCTATATAGAATTCCAAACATATCTCTTCCTATAAATTTGGGGATTAGAAGCCCTGACACAGAGCATTCTTTCTTCCGATAATAAGGTTGAATTGCAGCGGAGGCACTGCAATGCAATGACCTTTCACATCTGTGTCTACTAGTCAAATTCTTGTATGACAGGTGACCAACAAGAATATGTCACGAATTATTCACCTATAAATCACTGGGAACTCTCAAACTGCTCCCAGCCATTTGCTAATGCGAGAAATCTTTGGGAGAAATAGGCCAATATGAAAAAAATTAATTATTTGCCCAGCGGCTTTCCATGCCTAATAGCAAATATATCTGAATTTGAATATCAAACCAAAATGACCGAAGCTCAAAATATTTGAACAAGACTGACAAATATCAACGCCCTGGTTAGCATCCGACCTAAAACTAATGCAGAAATAAATACACTAGCAATGCCAACGAAGCGAGTGAAATGCAGCACCGTATTAATTTAGTGACCAGTATTGTCACAGAGACCTGAAACAGGGATGATCGAAATTTCATACCTAGAGTACTTTATGGTGTAAGGCTGAACAATCATTTTCTCTTTAGCAATAGGTCTGTCATTAATACATTCCTAACTCTCTTATCTATTTGACTATTATTTTTGTCTAACCGATATCTAAACTGTTGATTTTGTAATCTTGTTGCGTTTGTGTCAACGAGTTTGTGAAATTAGTAGTAGCAGTAGTAGTATCTGCAATTATCGCCACATGTGTTGTGCACTGCCGACTCACCCAGATAAAGTATTAGCGGTATGTAGCCGTAGTGGAAAGTTGTTTTTACAACCGACAGTACGGTCGACACTCTTTTCTTCGTATCCTTCGACATCGACAGCTTAGGCATGATGAGAGCTGTGTAAGATAACAAAATTTATTGTAAGAATTGCTGAACACAAACTGTCTACCGTCCTTGAACAGTCAAAAACTCAAAATCTGTTGCTGTCGTAAGGTGTCGCTGTTGCAGAGGAATTATGTTTTCAAGAGGCGCGTAATGTAAGACATTCGTGTTGCAGATAGGATGGAAAGTACGTCACATCATTCACATGTGTTATTTGCCAGTCATTTAAAATGTTTTACAGAATGTCCGATGATTATGCCAGATGATCTGGCCTTATGGGGGTGCGAATACAAACTAGAGGTCAGAGGGTAGAGCATTTTTGCTACCTGACTAGCACCCGTAATACAGGACCTCTACTTTTCAATAAGGAAAAATTATACTACCCGGCCCGTCCCGCGAGTATACCTGCACCCGTATCGTACGTATGAGCCGAGTTATTTGTAGGCCTCCGAAAGTCCCATCTCCTAATCCACACTCACATAGGCCTTGGCCTAGGCTACGTTCTGCAGTACGTTCATTTGCTTTTCTGGTTAAAACTGCAGTAGACTCATCTGTTTCAGTGTGCTAATAACTCGATCGACCTGTGGCGTGGTCATGTACAATGTTAAGGGTGCTTCACGTTGCCTAACTCTAACCGCAAGATGTCTTTGAGTCTATAGGCCCACAAATCGTGGCTTTATGATAAGCTATTTGAAATTAACATGGAATAATGATTGTACAAAGGACATAAAGGCAAGAATAGCAAAGGCAAAGGGAGTTATGGCAGCTAAATTCCATCTGGAATAGTAAGCAAAGGACAAAGCTGAGTTATGGCAGGACTCAATTTTTGATTCCACCCCTGGAATAAATAATAATACTTCCGCAAATTAGTTATAAGAGAGGAATCGTGAAAACACATGAATGTCTTGAAAACACGCGTGTTTCAGAAAATACAGCTATTTTTAAAGCGTGTGAGGCCTGGACAATTAAAAAGACTGATCAGCGTGAGTAAAATCCTGGCTGGACAATTAAAAAGACTGATGATTTTATGTACAGCTATAGAAGAATATTGCACCTGAATTGGACAATGAAGGTGACAAATAAGGAGGTCCGAAGAAGATTACACATAAAGGAAGATCTAATACAGTCAGTAATGAGAAGGAAATTGGGTCTGTTTGGGCATATATGCAGAATGGACAATAATAGAAAAATAAAAACTGTCATGATGGGTATGATGGATGGAAGTGGAAGAAGAGGAAGACCTAACAGAGAATGGACTGATGACATTAGGGATTGGTGCAAACAAGACCTACACAGTTTGAGTGTATTGGCGCAAGACAGAGGATTATGGAAACAGATGACGAAATTTGCATTGGACACCTACGGGCTTCCGGCCCATGGATCCTGATGATGATGATGATTTGAAATTTAGGGTTTGGACGATATCCGTACACAGGGACCTGAAATGGCATATTGTGGTCAGTGTTTGGTACTTTTTAATAATAAAATACTTTCCAATAGTATTGAAATTATTCAGAAATATTTACTTCACTATTTAAAATAGTAGTGTAAAGGGCCTATTGAAATAGCCTATACTAGGTATACGCCTAAGTAATCTTTATAGTCCATAGTGTACAGTAGTGGTAACATCATTGGCGTGAAGAGCAGTATAGGCAGCGGGATCGCTTCCCCTACCCTCCCAAAGGTTCACTCAGCCTTTCATTCGCGAGATGGCGCGTTGGTAAAATGAGATGTAGGACGTGATGGGCGCCTTGCATGGCTGCCGAATACAGTTAAAGTCGACTTCTGTCATAACTAAGTCTTGTGATCATCCGTTGACATAGCCTACTGAATTGTAATCATCCTGCGTAATTGTCAGTTTGAATTAATAAAGAATATAATTAATTAGTATACAGGCCTACGAGACAGTTTTACGTTTGAAAGTTGAAACCACCCACAATAATTATGCATGCCTCTTATCTTCGCGGTATCGGGACTCATCCGTCTAACTGTGGCGGACAGGCCACAAGGCAGATCGAATGAATGATCTAAATAGCTTCATAATATTGATTTTCTGTTATACGGCGTCGCGCCTCTGAGTCGCTAGGTGGCGTGTTACATGTACATACGCTCGATTCGTTTATAATAAAAATAATTAAAATTATACAGCCGCTTAATATTTGCCATTTTATCGTTTCAATATATTAATTAAATAAAACTACACCCTCTAAAGTCCTATAATTGATGACTAAAGCTAGGCATCGCCTAAATTAATACTTAGGGGATCTATCTCTTTGACGCCTACCTTAAGTTAAGAACTTTGGTAGGGACGCCTTTATAAGCGTTGAGATGCTACTGCATACATTGATCACGGCTTGAATATAGACTGCCTCACCGTGCATCGCTTATAATGTAGAGTAGCGACAGTTTACTACTCTGCATATACGATACGGATCTTTTGGTATCGTTCGGTTACGATTAGCGAAAAATACCACACACCAGTGCGGTAGGCGAGTGAAATCGGTTCGTGAAAGTTACGGGCGCTTCGCGTCCAAAACAAGACTAATCAGTGCGCTCCGGAGTTACAGTCAAGGCAAACGCTCTTTGGGTGTCCGGACCATTTCCGCTGATTTGGCAGGGCTGGGGGCCCACCCTGTCGTGATCGCGAGACGGTTTGAATCCCGATTGCGGGAGTTTATCGGCTGAGCATAACTCTGGGAAAGACCGATCGTCAGAAATAAAGGCTCACCGGTCTAATTCGCGTAAAGCTCGGAGAGCGGGTAGCGACCGAGAAATCAGTTAACGGCGAGTGAAAAATTAAAGCCCGATTTCGTGTAAAGTGCGGAGAACAGGGAGTTACCGAGAAACCAGTTAACGGCGAGTGAAAAATCAAAGTCCGGTTTCCGCGTAAAGTTCGGAGAGCGTGGAGTTACCGGGAAACCAGTTAACGGCGAGTGAAAAAATCAGAGTCCGGTTTCGCGTAAAGCTCGGAGAGCAGGGAGCGACCGAGAAATCAGTTAACGGCGATTGAAAAATCAAAGTCCTGTTTCCGCGTAAAGCTCGGAGCGCTCTCCGATCGTCAGAAATACATTGAGAGAGAGACCACGGTCAGATCTGTCGGGTAGCTCCCTGAACAGAGAGATATGCGGCTAGTCCCGCATAAAGAGACCGGAGAGACCGGGAAACCAGTTAACGGCGAGTGAAAAAAATCGGTGATCGGCGAGCCCGTAAAGTACGGGGAAAATTCCCCAGTGATCCGGTTCGATCAAATACGGGGAGGGCGACCCCGTTGGTGACAGATAGATACGGGGAAATTCCCCGCTGGTCCGGTTCGTTAACAACTGGTAAACTTGCGCTAAAATCTCAACAATTGCGGATAGACCCCATGCGCATATTCTTTTCTATTCTTTTCAACTTGCGGTTCTACCGCACCTTTTCTACATACGGGACTTACAGAAAAATCATAGTTAGGCTATTTTCGCGGTTTCCCCGTGGAATATCTTTCTTTTCGTACTTACTCCCGCGGTTTCCCCGCGGATTATCTTTCTTTGCGTATCTAGCGTCGTTCATCGTAACTTCTGCGGATTTCTTGCGGTAAAATCTTTCTTTGCGTACTTAACGTCGGTTGTACTTATTACCGCGGTTTCCCCGCGGAAAATCTCTACTTGCGGGACTAACCGCAATATCTCTATTCGCGGTTTCCCCGCGGATTCTTTACTTGCGGTGCTTGCGATTTTCCCGTTGCTTTGCGGGACTAGCCGCATATCTGTCTGTTCAGGGAGCTACCCGACAGATCTGACCGTGGTTCGTTCAGGTGTGAGAGACAGTACAATTCCCTAACAGGGAAGTAAATACACAGGTCTGTGAGAAACAAAGGGGTAACGTTAGTGACACTTGCCCCGGAGGATTCAGAAACGAATCCTGTGAGTCTGTGCGCTCCCGGGCACAACCGTAACGCTCGCTATCTGATTCGGAAAGTTTGATTCAAGGATACCTGAGGCGGAGTAAGGGTTCACTCTCGTTGGCAGGTCCCGTCTCAGATTGTTTCGGATAGCGGGAAGAAAGGTTGTGTAAGCCTTAAGCCGGGGAAGGGTATACTCGCGAGACACAGCGAGTCAGCGCCCTTGGTGAGGATTACGAAAACCCCAGGTGCGTAGATAAACGCAGACCAAGAAAGTGACCGGTACGTTCGGGTAGTCGGGTACCCGGATAGATAGATATATGCTTGTCGCAACACACAGCTCTGAGAACTGACTGAAGTGCGAGGCTGGGCCCCCTCGTGCGTAGGTTGGAACGAAGTTCTGTGTGTATCTAGCGAAGGTTATAGAGAGAGGACCTTCACTATCAGAGTCCGTTGATTCCTTACCAGTGTTTCTTTCTTTCAAAGTAGCATTTATCACTGTGTTGATAGTTCTTTGCCAACACAGAGGCGAGTAAGGAACTTACTCCGTCAATTGTGGTGCATGACAATATACGTGTGAGGCCGCATGCCAAACACGGAAATGGACGGAGAGACACATGACGGTATGACGACTCATTGCCCCATGGACTTTTGTCTAGGACGAGGTGACGTAGAGAGTTGTCCCCAGTATGGTCTAGGGCGTGATGACGCAGAGATTTGCTCTAAGTATTGTCTAGGTCGAGTTGACGTAGAGAGTGATTTCAAGTATTGTCTAGGACGAGATAATTTACAGACTTGTCATAAGTATCCCTGGTTTCAAGAACTTAGAGAACGTTTGGTGTCCCCTATTATTGGCGAGAGCTTAGGAGTCACGAGATGTAGAGTCGTACGTAAAAGTTCAGTTCAGGCGGAGAAGAAGAGAAGGCCCGTAGCTAAGTAGGTATGCACAAAGAAGAAGACTCTTGCCGGTAAAAGGACGAACCCTGTTCTGAGAAAACGCCATCCTCAGGACGTTGCCCATTCGGAACCGTGGAAGAAGCAGAGTCAGACCCCAATACGGAGCTGTACAGTGTTACACCTCTTAAAGAAGTGGCAAATGCTAAGCCTCCCCTGACAGAAACGGTTACTATGGGTAGAGATGGAGAACAGCCATTTTACGATGAAGATAGACAAGGCAGTGACTCGGGAGGCTCCAGACGGATAGTGGGCTGGAGCCGACACCGTCCCGTGAGCAGAGAGGTAGCGTCCGGGCGGCGGTCACCACATACCTAACGATCTACCAACAGAGTTCGCCCGAATTCTGTCGGATCAGCGGGAAACTGCACCCAACCGGCCAAACAATGTGGGCCATATAAATATAATGTGGCGGCGACTCGGGATCGCTCTGTACTGATATAATCCTAACCCTGACCCTAACCGATCCTACCGACATTTCGTCTACAAAGTTATTTGATATTGTCACTTTAAAATGGAAGCTGGATTGATGAAAAAACTGTTAACTAAATGGATGTGGGATTTATGAGAACATTCCTGTGTTGAAATAGAAGCTGGATTGATCGAAATAGTTGGCCCCGTAAATAGAAGCTGGAAACCAAGCCGGATGCATGGATGAAACTAAGTTTCCATTCAATAGAAGCTGGATTGATGAAAATAATCTTTCAGTAATTAGAAGCTTATTCCTGAGAATATATAGCACGTTTAAGCGAAACTATAAGAAAGCGGCCTCTGTTGATTATCCGTAATGGCTACAGATACACTAACTTGTAGACGAAATGTCGGTAGACGAAGTGTCTGTAGACGAAGTGTCGTAGACGAAAGTCTGTAGACGTGTTGTCGCGGAACCATTTAAAGTTGCCTCCGTTTTGTCCAGCAGGATTTAATCGTGAAATGGAGAATTGAACGAATTTAAGTAAGTATATTCTTTATTCAACCGGTTGCAGAAGAGCCGCACTCTCGTGTGCAAACATCATAGGACAAATAGTGACAAATCAATAGGAGTTCTTCCTATAGGCCTAACTATTTTCGTCATATTGTCAATATGAGTCAAGATCCTGTCATGTATTGCAGGCTGTCTGTTCTGTTAGTAGTTAAGATTGTTTCAATTGCATAACATGCAAATGTACAGCGCAGTGCGTTTGTCAGGCGCTTATTAAAGAAAAGATATTATTATTATTATTATTATTATTATTATTATTATTATTATTATTATTATTATTATTATTATTATTATTATTATTATTATTATTATTATTATTATTATTATTATTATTATTATTATTATGAGAAGAAAGGCATACGTAGTTGATATGCTTGGTGGGAGCAACTTATGTAAAACATATGCCTCGGGTTGTTCACAACATCTGTGAAGAGACCGGCATCAGCCTGCCGACAGAGCCCCTCAAAGGTTGGGCTGTCAACGGGGAGGTACCTCTTCGGATCATCCTACTTAAGAATGGATTGGAGCCTGTTTTTATCCTGCTGACGAGCAAACCCCACCATGTTGGGCTAGTGTACAGTAGGCGCAGTGGCGTAACCAGAGCTTCCCCAAAATTACGCAGATTCCAACCTCTCTGAGGGAAGGGGTCTGGGTAGATGCTGTAAGGAAACAGTGGCGTAACGAGGGAGGGGCAGGGGCGGCCGCCCCGGGCGCAGGACAGGGGGCGCAAAATTAGGCTTTAGAAAATAAAAAAAAGAAATCAGGCAAGAATAGCTAAAAAAGTACAAAAAGTAACTATTATGCACAAGTCAGGCAGGGGCGCTGGCACCAGAGGGGCGCAAAATGAGGTTTCTGACAATGTAACCATTTTTTCCATGAAAAAAGACGGAAAAGCAAAAAAAAAAGTCATCAGAATTTTTTGCGGAATTAATAAAAAAAAATTTTTCAGGAAATTCTTGCCCCCGGGCGCACGAACCCCTAGTTACGCCACTGGTAAGGAACTTTTTATTTGGGTGTGTATAATGGTGCATTTTGGAGAGCATTATTATTGGTTAAAAGTAATAACAATTTATATTAGTTCTTTGGGAAATTATATAATTTCATAATTATATCTTGCGAGGCGAAACACTTCCTCATTCGTGCCTGAACACCCCCTTGCAATCCTCTTACTATTTACCAAGACCAAAAAACCAGACAAAGATAATTAATTAAACGAGACAAAGATACAATCGATTTGCCTCTAATCTACGGTTCGGAATGTTTGCCAATGCGAAAGCAAGACCAGGAAAGAATTATTACAGCAGAAATTAGTTAACGGTGGAAGATCGCAGGGATTTCAAGACCAGAAAATATGAAACGCTGGCATTAGACAGCATTATGGATCGAAACAACTCTGCTAGACAAAGTCGTTCAACGAAGACTCCGATTGTTTCGACATTATAGAGAGAATGCCAGTTGACCGAATACCACACACTGCCCTACATGCAAGATTCGAAGGAAAAAGACACTAAAGCAGAGCCAGACAACGCTGGATAAACCATATAAATGAGGATAAAACATCACTTTGACACTAAGGAAATCAATGGACTTGATAAATGACCGAGGAAAACAGATAATTTATTCGTACCCATCGCCGCCAAATGGCTGGCGTCAGAAACTGATGAAGGTGGTGGTGGTGATGATGATGATGATGATGATGATCCAATGCAGATACACGGCGATATATGCTTCTGACAATATCAATATGATGTACAAACATAGTATCAAACAATAAATTAGCAAAAATTACAGTCAAATCTGAGACACGGTCACTTACAAGGTATTTCATACATTTCATGATTTTACATGGATTGACTCTCCCTTCCTCCTTACCCTCCATTCGCACCTCCTCCCTTTCCTCCATTTCGCTCTCTTCCTCCCTTTCCTCCATTTCGCTCTCTTCCTCCCTTTCCTCTATTTCGCTCTCTCCTCCCTTTCCTCCATTTCGCTCTCCCTTTCCTCTAATCGCTCCTCTACCCTCCATTTCGCTCTCTTCCTCCCTATCCTCCATTTCGTTCTCTTCCTCCCTACCCTCCATTTCGCTCTCTTTCTCCCTTTCCTCCAATTGCTCTCTTCGAGTCCGACTTCAGATAAGTGCTGCTCGACGATTGTCGCAATAGTTTCGTTAGTGGCGTCACGAGTTGGGATGAAAGCCGTTAATTATTCTTTTACCACATTCTCAGAACCGGGATTGTTACCGCCATTAACTTTGATAAGCAGACCGATATCTGTTCTGTGCTACTGATGTCTGCGCTCATATCAAGCAATAGCCTCTGAGTAGGGATCCGAAGGGGCGCTATATAAATTCTGATTGATTGAATATAGGTGTAGAACTTGCCTGCACGACATTCTGCGACAATATTACTGTCTCGGGTTTACTGACCACACATTCTGAATCAACGAACTTATGTACTGGGCATTGCGTGGAACATAATTATGACATAATTGACATTAGCCAACGATGATTTAAACTACTGTGGGTCTGTGATCGAAATTTCAGAAGTGCCACGAAATTTCCAGAGTCATGAGTTAGCGTCCGCGAAGGAAAATGTTTGCCGACCTCACAATAACAAAGTCTGCACAATAGAAATTCAACGAATAATAGTAATCTATCTATATAAAGTCAATAAGTAATCTAAACGGTTTGTAGTTTTTGAGAGCTGTTAAAATCTTTACGCAGTTGCGTAATGCTAGTTACGCGCCTGAGTAGGCGTGCCACGTACAGTCGTGGCCCGAACCACATCAAAAGTGTTTGGGCCCTTCAGGCCATAAGCAGTTAAAATGCGCAATGCATACGGGGACTGTCTAGCCTTGTAATATTTCCGATTTATATGCGCTTCAAAAGTAAGGGTTTCCTTAAGCCTCGCTTCTAAGACAGTCAATTTATCTACTCTTGATATCCCTGGTATTGTAAGGTTTTTAGGAAGAACCTTATATTGTAACTACATAGAGATATGGTAAGCGTAATTACTGGGTAAGGAAAGCAGGAAATCAGACTACGAAAGGAACCAGTCGGACGACCAGAAGTCTTCTGTACGAGGCTTCTGCAGTGGCGGATTTAGCCATAGGGGGGGCGAACCGCCCCCCGTGCCCCTCCTGGTTGTATTCCGGCGCCCCCTCAAGACCAAACCCGTAGTAATGGTGGACAAAGGGGCGACAAAATTAAATTTTTACAGACATTTTATCATCTGCGCCCTTACTTTTAATGATAGCCTAAACACGACAAATGTCACTCGATGCACTGTGTCGGGCAAGCCGCCATCTTGGATATAACACCTCGGTTCAACAGCCAAGGGTGACCCGCCTAATCGCCACCCTTTCGCCTGTGAATCATCCCCAGGCAGCGCCTACCGCTACCATCTGGCTCATCCGAACACAGACGACAAGGGAACCGGCCTTCACATGACCCCAGCAGGGCCGCAAACCAGCTCAGTCATATAGAGCTGGGTGGGCACCGTACGGCAGGCAAGGCCGCAGGCGGGGAGGGTCGTGTGTGAGGGGGCGATACGAAGGAGCAATGCGAGGAAGAAGGGGAGAATCAAGGAGGAGAGGAGCGGAGGAAGGTCGCGAAAAGGGAGAACGCAAGAGGGACGATAACGCAGAAGAAACTCCGAACTACATCTTTACATATCTCTATACTATAATACTAGTATATACTAGTCTATATTCAACGTATTAAAACCTATGGAGTTCAGGACAGCTATTTTTTAGGAGCACTGATTCCTCAGCAATTTAAGATGAACAGGTCTTTGAATCTAGCAAGCCACGGCAGTTTGATCAGCCAGAATGAAGTAGCTGCTTCATTAAACTTTGCTGAAGTTCGCAAAGACTTTTGAGCTATCAAGGATAGAACAGTTCGGAGTCTGGTTAAGACCCACATATTCATATAATCAATTAATGCTCAAAACACAGGCTTAACTTTTCAATAACTCTGTGTTTCGTTAAAATTCGAAATTTCTATTGGCGGCTCTGCCGCTCTTGCCATTACTTGCCTCGGGCGCCAAAGTACCTAGCTACGCCACTGATCAAATCACTTGCATTGGAACAGTCACAGACTCACAGACACGTGATAATAACTCCCGAATCCAGTGCTACCCAACCTGGCTGTGGCGGCACTCAATGGTGCTGTGAACCTGCTCAAGAGCTGCCGTGGCTGGGTGGCAGAATGGTAGAACCATAACATTTGTGCAGCCTTATATGTAAAAAATGTTCTTAAATTATCACTACTAACATAGGCCTAATAATAATTTTTTTAAAGTTAAAGTAGTGTAGATATAGTCGCATTGTCGCAACCCTTCAGTTGAGTACAAGGAAAGTTGCTTGTCAGTAAAATAAAGAACTAACTCGATGATAAATAGATGAATAGGTCAGAGGTGCAACTAATCTGCCATTTCATTAGTAAGGGTGCCGTGATCTGAAAGAGGCTGCGAACCAATGCCCTAATTAATCTATTAGTATTTTAATACATGTATTAAATGCATGTAGCCTATATCTCACTCTTTCTGTTACGTCGGCTACTGCAGAAAGAACTTGTAGCAGATTGAAAATAATCAAAAGTTACCAGCGATCCACCAAGACGATTAAATGAACATCTGTCTAGACAAGCATTAGGCCAAATATCAATCGAAAAAGAACTGACTGGAGCTATTGACTCTAAGCAACTATTTATCGCTTTACACTGATGAAGTCTCGTAGAAAACAATTCATATAAATGCTTGACGAATATGCGACATTATGTCCTGGAAAATTTTGCCATTTTGAAAGTTTTATTTAGAATAGTATAACCATACTAAATGGTCTACTACATTACTAAACATAATGGCATTATTTCAAACATAGGCTACTATTGTTTAAAGTCAATTAGGCCTACAATATTTACGCTAGAACATGGCGCCCCTCAGAAAGATCCCTTGCCCCCCCGCGCAAGCAACCCTGGATCCGCCACTGGGCTTCTGCAGAGAATCCACCAATGGGAGCGCAGGATTCAACCAACAGGAAGAACGGGAGGTTGGCAGCAGGCAGCGCATCAGGCCAGCACCGAAAAAGCGTTGTTGATATAACGTTGGGACGATCGATCGATCGAAAGAAGAGGCCAGCTAAAATATATCTGGAGCGTTAAAGTACGTCGAGTCGAATCGAAGGAGAACCCAGGAAGCAGGTTCGGAGACAAAGGAATCGTTGGAAATGGAAACGTGAAGAGTCCAATTCGAGGGAGACACGAAGGAAACGAGCTGAGCCGATGAAACGTTGTGCGACTAAAGTTGACGATACAGGAAACCGAATAAAGGAACGAGAAACGAGAATGTCCGAAATTGTGATGGATGCGAGTTTTGCTACGACGGAAATGCATACGTGCGTTCTCTAAGTAGGTCTACTAGAGGAACGACGACGTTGAGAGTGATGCGCGTTAGCAAGGATCGTGGAAACTGTCGATGAACCAAATGAGCTAAACACAAGGTACGTTACTAGATGTAAAATTAGGGGTTAGAATAAGGCCCGCCTGCCTAGGAATATAACGTTGAAATGATGCTGTCCGATAATTAGGAACGTTGAGTTTCAGTAGTAGAGAAAGTACCGATCTTAGAGCAATTGCCCCGAAGGAGGGTTGGCATAAATCTTGATCGTGTGACTGTTGATGACTTTGTGAGAATACTTGATCGCATATTATATTTAGAACTTGTCGTGTTAATTAAATTAATTTCTAGCTTGTTTACCGAATAACCTGCTTAGTAGAAATAGACTTATCCGAAAATGTCTCTGAAGTCCTTTGATATTGGGTCTAAACATGGAGAAGAAGAAGATGAAGAGCTACACTCGCCTAGAGGGGGTTCTAGGGCCGAACCCTTACCCGTAATGGATCGCCTGTGGGATAGGCTTGAGGCATTAACCTCCTCGTTGACGGAACGGGATCAGAAACAAGAGGAAGAGAGAAGAAGACAATTAGAGAGAGACAGATTGCAAGAGGAGAGGGACAAATGGCAAGAGGAAGAGAGAAGAAGACAATTAGAGAGAGACAGATTGCAAGAGGAGAGGGACAAATGGCAAGAGGAAGAGAGAAGAAGACAATTAGAGAGAGACAGATTGCAAGAGGAGAGGGACAAATGGCAAGAGGAAGAGAGAAGAAGACAATTAGAGAGAGACAGATTGCAAGAGGAGAGGGACAAATGGCAAGATGAAGAAAGAAGAAGACAATTAGAGAGAGACAGATTGCAAGAGGAGAGGGACAAATGGCAAGAGGAAGAGAGAAGAAGACAATTAGAGAGAGACAGATTGCAAGAGGAGAGGGACAAATGGCAAGATGAAGAAAGAAGGAGACAATTAGAGAGAGACAGATTGCAAGAGGAGAGGGACAAATGGCAAGAGGAAGAGAGAAGAAGACAATTAGAGAGAGACAGATTGCAAGAGGAGAGGGACAAATGGCAAGAGGAAGAGAGAAGAAGACAATTAGAGAGAGACAGATTGCAAGAGGAGAGGGACAAATGGCAAGAGGAAGAGAGAAGAAGACAATTAGAGAGAGACAGATTGCAAGAGGAGAGGGACAAATGGCAAGAGGAAGAGAGAAGAAGACAATTAGAGAGAGACAGATTGCAAGAGGAGAGGGACAAATGGCAAGATGAAGAAAGAAGGAGACAATTAGAGAGAGACAGATTGCAAGAGGAGAGGGACAAATGGCAAGATGAAGAAAGAAGGAGACAATTAGAGAGAGACAGATTGCAAGAGGAGAGGGACAAATGGCAAGAGGAAGAGAGAAGAAGACAATTAGAGAGAGACAGATTGCAAGAGGAGAGGGACAAATGGCAAGATGAAGAAAGAAGAAGACAATTAGAGAGAGACAGATTGCAAGAGGAGAGGGACAAATGGCAAGAGGAAGAGAGAAGAAGACAATTAGAGAGAGACAGATTGCAAGAGGAGAGGGACAAATGGCAAGAGGAAGAGAGAAGAAGACAATTAGAGAGAGACAGATTGCAAGAGGAGAGGGACAAATGGCAAGAGGAAGAGAGAAGAAGACAATTAGAGAGAGACAGATTGCAAGAGGAGAGGGACAAATGGCAAGAGGAAGAGAGAAGAAGACAATTAGAGAGAGACAGATTGCAAGAGGAGAGGGACAAATGGCAAGAGGAAGAGAGAAGAAGACAATTAGAGAGAGACAGATTGCAAGAGGAGAGGGACAAATGGCAAGATGAAGAAAGAAGGAGACAATTAGAGAGAGACAGATTGCAAGAGGAGAGGGACAAATGGCAAGAGGAAGAGAGAAGAAGACAATTAGAGAGAGACAGATTGCAAGAGGAGAGGGACAAATGGCAAGATGAAGAAAGAAGGAGACAATTAGAGAGAGACAGATTGCAAGAGGAGAGGGACAAATGGCAAGATGAAGAAAGAAGGAGACAATTAGAGAGAGACAGATTGCAAGAGGAGAGGGACAAATGGCAAGAGGAAGAGAGAAGAAGACAATTAGAGAGAGACAGATTGCAAGAGGAGAGGGACAAATGGCAAGAGGAAGAGAGAAGAAGACAATTAGAGAGAGACAGATTGCAAGAGGAGAGGGACAAATGGCAAGAGGAAGAGAGAAGAAGACAATTAGAGAGAGACAGATTGCAAGAGGAGAGGGACAAATGGCAAGAGGAAGAGAGAAGAAGACAATTAGAGAGAGACAGATTGCAAGAGGAGAGGGACAAATGGCAAGAGGAAGAGAGAAGAAGACAATTAGAGAGAGACAGATTGCAAGAGGAGAGGGACAAATGGCAAGATGAAGAAAGAAGGAGACAATTAGAGAGAGACAGATTGCAAGAGGAGAGGGACAAATGGCAAGAGGAAGAGAGAAGAAGACAATTAGAGAGAGACAGATTGCAAGAGGAGAGGGACAAATGGCAAGAGGAAGAGAGAAGAAGACAATTAGAGAGAGACAGATTGCAAGAGGAGAGGGACAAATGGCAAGAGGAAGAGAGAAGAAGACAGTTAGATCGGGATACTAATGAATCTGACCGAACGATTAAATAATATGGAGGACTCGGTTTTGAACCTGAAGGCAGTAACCGCGCCACCGGACCCAGACCACACACAACCCATGGTTAGTTCCAGACCGGAACTCGTGCCTTACTCGGTCGCCACCTCGTCAAATGTAGAGACTGATGGGGGTAGGGTAGGGTTAGCCCCAGAGATCCAGGTATCCCAATTTCAACCAAGACGAAGCGAGAGGATACGAGGGAGGCAACCGCCAAAACCCCGATACTTGGATTCTGCTGAACCCTTCCTGCCCGGGTTGACATCAGTAGGTTATTTAGGTACTGCCGGGCCACAGTCATCTGTTGAAGAAAGCCGCGGGTTACTGGAAGGGGCCTGGAAACGACTCCCAGGCCCGGTTGGACTAGCAATCCGACCTAGCGAGGAGGGAACCTTGAACCCTGACATTGGCGCATTAGCAAGTAAGAGCGCACAGAGGGGAGGAGAGTCGTTCAGTATGACAGAGGGGCCATCCACTGACCCAACCCTACACCCTCCCCGCCTAATCAGCATCTCAAGTCTTATTCTGATTCAGTTTAAGGTTACATTTCTCTGCCCATTTCTCCATGTGGTCCAGCTCTTCAACAACAGTGTCGGCATTAGATGATGGTATCATCAAATAACCGTCGGCATATTTAAGCATTCTGTTTTTATGGCGCACCGTTTTTTATTTTGAGATTAATGTTATGAAATTAACCGGCCCTGAACCTGACCCCTGGACAATGTTGGCATTTAATGTAATCAGAGGTGATATGGTTCCACCGAATTTTCTTCCATGCTCACAGTCCTCAAGGACGGCGATAATCCAGCTGGTTGTACACGCAATTAATCTGATATTGGCATCTCAGCTACTTGGACTGCCAGGCCAGAATGCCGCACCGTATCGAATGCCCTTGTGAAGTCCAATCCGATGAGATGGTTTTCTGGGAGGAGTTCCATACGGTCCTTTGTAGCGCAGTTATTGCTTCCTTGGTTGAGCCAGTTGGTCAAAAGCGTATTGGACAGCGAATTCCTTTGTAAAAAGTTATGAACAGATCTGGTTATAAATGCAGAAGTCTAAAACAGAAGGCGGATATATAGGCTATGAGCGCTGGTATCGCGCATGTAGGTAGATATATGGCCACATTTCGGGAGGCCCCCAATCAGGTGAGCAAAGCATTAAGAACAGATCAGAATAGACAGAATTTCAAAATTCAAATCGGGAGGAAATAAAATAGTTGCTCATCGAAGCAACCTCCGACCCATGCACAGTCTGATCAACTAGGCTAGCCGCTGCAGCAGCCGGGCTATGAACATAGGCCTTGGTGTCATCAGCATATTCATGAGAGGTAATTCTTCTTTAGGATAGAATATGCGACTCAAGTTAGCCGCATAAAGAATATAAGAAATCTAGGCTAAGACAGATCCCTGCTGGAGAAAAGCAAGTAAGGAGACCTAGGAGAACGCGTAGACCCAAAGAAATCTGTCTGTGAACGGTCGGAGAAGAAGGAGCGGATCCAACGGAGCGGGAGTTCGTATACTGTGGATGCCAAACGAGGTCTCCGTGCGTTCTATGACAATCGAGAGATCTAGCGTGTCAAAAGCGGCGCTAACTTCACTAAGACCCAGCAATGGGTCTTAGTGATGTCGGTAATTAGTCATGATTTATATGAAATGGGGGCGCCCGATAGCGCATTAGATAACAACTGGCGTAGAGAGCGAGAGGTACCGAGTTTGAGTCCCGTAGGGCGGATATTCATTCATTCATTCCGAGCATTTATATAGCGCCCCTTCAAGGAACCTACTCAGAGGCGCTCCCAGCCCAGCCACGGCTAAACAGAGAAGACTTGAGAAGGCGGCAGTAAGCAGGCAAATTGCTGCGAGGCATCAAGCGCAGCTCAAGTGGGAGCCCATTCCAGGTTGAGGGTCCAACAACCGAGAAGCCTCGGCGCTGCTTGAGACATAAACGGGCCCGGGGACAAGGAGCTCTCCCTTGGCCGAGGAACGCAGAGCCCGACGGGGGCTAGGTCAGAGACAGGACGACAGAGGTCAGATAGGTATGATGGAGCACAGCCAGCAAGGCACCGCCAAACTAAGAGATGCGCTGCGAGGCAGGAAGCCAGTGCAGAACATCGCGCATGTAAGCAGAGACTGAAGCGTATTTTGGAATACGACCAATCAGTCGGGCAGCAGAGCGGAGGACCCGGTCAAGACGGCTTATTAGTTCAGAAGGGAGACCAGCGAGAATCGAACTACAGTTATCGATATGCTTTGTAGGCTGCTATTGTATTGTATTGTATTGTATTTGAACACTTAGCGCCCCTACCAGATTGCCTATTCAGAGGCGCTCCCGAATACTGCGCGGACGATGAATCGGAGTTTCACGCCGAAGCGCATGAGCAATTGCGAGTGAAGGACTTACCCAGGGTCCCTACGCGGCGGCTTTGAGGTGGATTCGAACCCGCAACCCTCCAGCTGCAAGGCACCGAACATACCCCTATACCACCGCGCCCCAGTTGTATTGTGTTGTGTTGTGTTGTATTGTATTGTACTCCACGTTTATATTGCGACCGAGCCACCCGCAGTAAAGATCCGAGAAATTAATCTCTGATAAACCGACCGACCCGGAATCGAACCTGGGCCGCCGGCGTGGTGAGCGGGCTACCAACCCACTCGGCCACTCAGGATCTCTATTAGCGCCGTTGTATTGCAGGCTGTCTGTTCTGTTAGTAGTTAAGATTGTTTCAATTGCATAACATGTAAATGTACAGCGCAGTGCGTTTGTCAGGCGCTTGATTAAAGAAAGATATTATTATTATTATTATTATTATTATTATTATTATTATTATTATTATTATTATTATTATTATTATTATTATTATTATTATTATTATTATTATTATTATTTATTATTATTATTATTATTATTATTATTATTATTATTATTATTATTATTATTATTATTATTATTATTATTATTATTATTATTATTATTATTATTATGTTACCTGTCTTTGATCAGAGGCCCCAAATACAGCAGTGAGTAGGCGCGTAAGAAGTGTTTCCGTACAGTGAAATCTACGGAATCCCAACTGGTGTGATCTAAAAGGGAGTTAGAGTCAAGGTATGACGAAATTTGGGGAAAGACAAATCTCTCAATCATTTTGGACAATTAGGGTAAATTTGAGGTGGGTCGGTGATTAGTCATGATGGCACTGCAGAATCAAAGACTGAAAGTTTCAGAGAGGGAAAAGCAGAATGACCTGCTTATGAGAGCTGAGCTGAGATGAGATGTATGTACTTACGTAATTAAATACGTACGTACGTACGTATGTATGTATGTATATATGTATGTTCGTATGTATGTATGTATGTATGTATGCATGTATGCATGCATGTAGGATATATTAGAACATCTTGCCCCTTATATTAGAGCATCTTGCCCATTTCTTGGTATATCTGTTTAATAGGTCGCTCTCTGAAGGCTGCATTCCTCCCTCGCAGAAGGGGGCCCTTGTCTTTCCTTCACTCAAAAAGCCTAACCTTGACACCAACCTTTGCAATAACTATCGGCCTATCTCAAATCTATACTTTCTTTCTAAGACTCTAGAACGTCTTGTCTCTCTCCAGTTTCTCCCTTATCTTGAGCAATCTGGTCTACTTCCTACTAACCAGTCTGGCTTTAGGGCTAACCATTCCACCGAGACTGCCCTCCTTTCCCTACTTTCTTAAATCTATTCTGCTGTTGATAGGTCTGAACTGACTCTTCTGGCTCTCTATGATGTCTCAGCAGCTTTCGATATGGTTGATCATGAGATTCTTCTCCAGCGTCTTGAGACCTCTTATGGGCTTAAGGGTCTCCCCCTTTGTTGGTTTCGCTCATACCTATCTGAACGAACCCAAATGATTGTTACTGGTGACTCCAGAACCCAATGGGTCCACGTTAAACTGGGTATCCCTCAAGGCTCTGTTCTCGGTCCTCTCTTATTTATTTTATATACGGCTGACATCTCCTCTCTTTTTCCGATCTGTGGTGCTGCTGGTCATCTCTTCGCTGATGATGTCCAAGCATTTGTCCATGGTCCTTCGTCATCGCAGTTGCTTTTGGTCGGGAGTATTCAATCTCTCTCTAATCATCTCCACTCTTGAATGTCATCAAATCGCCTCTCCCTTAATGCTTCTAAGACTCAATTCATCTGGTTTGTACCCCTCAGCAGCTCCATAAACTTGATTTTGCTCTCCTCTCTGAAAAGTTCCCACTCTTCTCTTTCTCGTCAAGTGTACGTGATCTGGGTGTTACCCTTGATAGTTCACTTACCTTTACCGAGCACATCTCTAATCTCACACGCTCCTCCTATTTTCACTTAAGGCGTCTCTGCAGGGTCATTCGTCGTTCTGTCTCCTCCTCCATCTTCACAACTTTAGTTCATGCTTTTGTATTTTCTCGGATTGACTACTGCAATTCCCTTCTTGTTGGTCTTCCTAAGGTTCGTCTCTCTCCTCTTCAGTCGGTCCTCAACACAGCTGCTAGACTGATAGCCCGCCTTCCCCGGTACTCTCACATCTCTACCTTTATGTTTAATGAACTTCATTGGCTCCTTCTGCATGCTCGCATACAATTTAAAATCCTCTCTCTGATCTTCAAGGCTCAGAGGGGTCTTGTCCCGCAATATCTGGTTGGCGTAATACTTCGGCCTCATTCAGCTTCCTCCAACCGTCCACTTCGTTCCTGCAATAGACTTGACCTCTTGGTTCCCCGTAGTAGAACTGCTATGGCTCAGGCTCGTTCCTTTGCTTCAATTGGTCCCTCTCTTTGGAATGCTCTTTCTCCTTCTGTTCGCTCTGAAATTCTCTCTTCTTCCTTCGCTTTTCTCAAAATCTGTTTATTTTCGCGGGGCTTAGCACACTGGGAGCGCTTCTGAACGGTTCACCCTACGAGAGGCGCTTTACAGATACTTAAATACGATACGATACGATATTTGAACACTTATGTAGCTCTTTAAAAATACTGGAAATTCGCTGAGGTATACAGTGCAATACGTTAATCAACATGCGCTTACTTTTGCCATTGCAAATGGGTTAATCACTGTAAGCATACTGTTTCCAAACTGCCTTATGCATAGCAAACCAAAACAAAAGAACTACTGAAAACACAATTTCGTGAGATGTTTTTTCTATGGTAATTTTCAGAGACGACTGATTCGCATCGTCTGCTCAGCAATTGTCGAGAGTCAAGCCTAATCCCACGAATACATTCGTCATTGGCGTACATCTTACCCGGACCTAACATCATACACCGTTGTTGACAGCAGACGTTTGTTCGCACATCCACCGCAAAGTTTCTTGTACTTTTTAGCATCGAATTCTCAATGGAAATGCTGAAAACAATAGCAGCGTTCGGCATAACCAAATGTCGGTTGCGAAGCGCCTTACATTGGTTCAATGTCCGCAAACTGTTCGTCTTGAACTGCGCGCTGCTTTTGGTGAACGTCCTGTTCTACGGCTCCAACAACGGCCTTATCCCATGGTCTGTCGAGTTCCATTTCATGCCTCCGCTCGATTCGTACGACAGGGCTATACAAGACATGACGTTCAATGAGTTTATCGAAGCGATGGAGTCGAGCAAAGTGACGTACTTTGTCACCGCAGGGACTCTGCTAGGTTCATGGCGTCACCACGATCGCATCCCGTGGGACGATGACATCGATGTCATGCTCAATGCCTCCGACTGCCAGGCAGTCAGCCTAGTCCTGCGATCGAAGGTGGCCGAAGATCCGGCGTCTTTCGGCCTGCACGAGACGCCGATGTGCAGTGGAGGCGTAGCCAAACCATGGAAGTTCTATCCGCAAAATGGTAAAAATCTCCCCCATGTTCACTACAAAACTCCGTATCTCGACGTATTCTTCTACAGAGAAAACGAGACGCACATCTGGAACAACGCGCCAGATTTCCCGGGCGAGATCTGGCTCAAGAGTCACGTGTTTCCGCTAAGAAGACGCCCATTTGGCAACCTCATGGTCCCAGCCCCTTGCAATCCAGAGGCCTTTCTTGGGGTTACTTTAGACGTATCCGTGTGTAAGTCGAGATCATACAACCATGTCCTTGAAATGCACATGCCCTTCGAACCGATCCAAGTTTCGTGTTCACGACTGGCACACCTCTATCCATTCGTACATCGGACAAACACATCAAGTGAAGGCTCAGAAAAGTTCGTTCTGGAGACGCTAAGCTTCAGAAATTCAACTTTAAAACGATTCAAGGCAAGAACTTGCTGTTGACCTGGTTGAACAGTACTGGTTTCGCCTTTAGACTTTTTCTTTTTCCGAGCAGTGAAGCAATTCCCGATGGCAGAGTAAGGCTATACCAAGCGAGAACCAGCCTAGGCTACCTGTCACAGACCGACTAATACAAACTGGTGCTGATATACGATTTTTACTGTTCAACAATAGAAAAGCGAAATTGTATATGTTGGCTGGTTGATTATTAAGGTCGCTATTGATTATATTGATTTAGCATATACTTATTCTTAATTAGATATTTTATATTGCTATTTTGAGAATTCAGCTCTAAATTCAAGCTGGAAATTTATGTATCCGATTATAATTTAATACAAAAATCTTTAAAATATATACATATGATTGATTAATGCTTCATTTCATTTGAACTATTAAAACATATAATATGTGATTATATTATTATATCTATATGCATTGTAATTGGGAAGTGTTCACTGACCAGTGTAAGATTTCTGCATCTGGTCATTTTGATGGCACCTTAGGGCTGACGCTACGAATATAGTAAGCGTAATTTAGTTAAGTATTGCTGTGTTTGATTAGTACTTCGAATCTGGACCGCTCTTAAAATACCGCGCAATGTTAGTTTATGGTAGTAAAAGAGCTTTGTGCCATTATTGTGCCTTTGTAAAAAACTTATGACTTTGAAACTACACTTCTTCAAAACTTATAGATGTGGCGTGCGCACTGTTACTTTTACCTCTGTGGCATAAGTATTTTTGTTTGTCTTAATTAAAATGTTGAGGATCATCATCATCATCCGTTCCTGACGCCAGCCATTTGGTGACGATAGGTACGAATACGTGATCTCCATTGTCATTGCCAGGCCCTGTGCTGCCTCAATATGGATAGGCCTATCTTGTTATGTCCTCATTTATATTGTCTATCCAGTATTCCAGTGCAGGAAGATGAAGACTGCACTGAATTGAAAATATGTATACATTGATATGTACATGCGTATACGCATCCATGTGTACCTAAACTCGAGAGGTTCTCAGGAAATTGCGTAAGGAGTTTCCACGCAATGACATTCGACAATCTACTGTGCTTTACGCTCTACCAACCATATCCATGAAATTCCCTGTCGTGCATCAATTGTGTTGAACCTGTGGAATGATCTTTTGTACAACATAATGACATATAAAGTGGAACTTAATGACCGCATTGAGTTTTATAAATATTTCTCATGGCATGTGCTGTATACTTACAAATTTCCAAAAACTTATGAATAGGATATGTAATTGTTGGAATAGCAGTTTTGAAATCTGGTGTAAAAAATTATTAGATTATCCTAATTGCGGAACATGGTATCTCGTGGATGCCTATTTTTCTTTGAATTCTTTAATATGGACTGTCATTGATGTTCATTAAACGCAAATCAATCAAATTAGAACATGTATAAACCATAATGTACATTAAGTGATTTGCATTTATCGTATCAGTTTTAGTTGTAGTAGATCTGTTTGTATTTCTTGCATCGAGTTATAGGGCCTAGTTATAATTAGGAATAAGTGATCGTGCCCTAGTGACGTTGTAGTTAGCCTACGTTAATAAGAACTAAAATGTTTCAAATTAGCCATATTCCGAGTTTAGATAGTTTTAGTTAGGTATATAGTTGTTCGATCTCTTTCCTTCCGTTTTTTTAAACAATTGTAGCCTACTACACTTTCGCTGTTTCTGTGTGTTAGTATGATGCATTTTTATTTGGATCTGGTAACTGTTCTCTTCGAGTTATTTGTTTTGTATTTGGACAGTTGTGCGTGGTTAATTATAAAATACGACTTTGACGAATTGCGTGCTGTGTTCGAAAGCTACTAGTTTGCACGCTTGTGTACTGAGGTTGTGCCCCCAGTGGCCCCCCAAATTTTATTCCAAAATATTATGAAATATGGTATCATTTAATTTTGATATTTTCACAGGTATTACTTACTTGCTTAAGCATGAATCATGATGAAATCCGATGTTATTTTATCTGTGACCAGTGTTTTCACAAACATGACCTACTTACATGTACTTCCTGAGAATATTAATTATTTTCTTGTCGTATAAGCTACATTCCTGCTATCCATCACTGACTCCCTATCCGCAAGTATATTGAGTACAGGGTAGCTGCCCTGGTATGGCGACATCACCAGCTAAGGCTTCGCCCAATTTACCTCCGAGAGCAATGCTGTCTGACTTCGGGTATCCCCAATGCTTTACGGAAAGGGAGTTCTTTGGTTTCGTTCGCTCATACTGCAACTATGAAGAATCGAGCCTTTTCAGTGGTAGGCCCAGTGGTTTGGAACGTCCTTCCTTTAGACCTACGCCTACACACTGAGACTCTATCTGAATCCTTCCTCAACAAACTTAAAACTGTACTACCTTGGTCTACCCTACCCAAACAGTGTGTTCATAAAATGCCCAGGCTCTTTTCGGGCTCTGTTGCAGATAAAAACTCTGTGCATCGTTCTGAAGTGGACCCACAGACTGCATTTAGGCAACTTATCTACATCCAGTTATTATATCATTCCGAACTAAATCGACAATTCTCTGACCATTCGTTTACTATTATGATTGGTATACTCCGTATCTCGACGTATTCTTCTACAGAGAAAACGAGACGCACATCTGGAACAACGCGCCAGATTTCCCGGGCGAGATCTGGCTCAAGAGTCACGTGTTTCCGCTAAGAAGACGCCCATTTGGCAACCTCATGGTCCCAGCCCCTTGCAATCCAGAGGCCTTTCTTGGGGTTACTTTAGACGTATCCGTGTGTAAGTCGAGATCATACAACCATGTCCTTGAAATGCACATGCCCTTCGAACCGATCCAAGTTTCGTGTTCACGACTGGCACACCTCTATCCATTCGTACATCGGACAAACACATCAAGTGAAGGTTCAGAAAAGTTCGTTCTGGAGACGCTAAGCTTCAGAAATTCAACTTTAAAACGATTCAAGGCAAGAACTTGCTGTTGACCTGGTTGAACAGTACTGGTTTCGCCTGTAGACTTTTTGTTTTTCCGAGCAGTGAAGCAATTCCCGATGGCAGAGTAAGGCTATACCAAGCGAGAACCAGCCTACCTGTCACAGACCGACTAATACAAACTGGTGCTGATATACGACTTTTTACTGTTCAACAATAGAAAAGCGAAATTGTATATGTTGGCTGGTTGATTATTAAGGTCGCTATTGATTATATTGATTTAGCATATACTCAGTGTAAAAAGTGAGACGGATCTCCCCGGATTTCCGATCCGGGGCCCTTGAATGTGTAAAAATTTAGATCCGGGGCCCCATAGTGATTTTTATGAGATCCGGATCTCCCCGCATCTCCCAATATGACCCCCATAATCGGAGCGTATTTTATTAAACTTGACGTCTAAAGTGAAATTGCTCTTGATTCTTACAGTATCTTCCTTTTCCTTCCTTTTTATATTAACGCTCATTCCGTCGTCACGCGAATTTCTTTTCACATTTCCGTAGATTTCTTCGACAAAATATGGTATATTTGAGCGGGGCTAGAAAACGGAAAAAGACAGTAGAAGCTGAGAAGAAATGAACCTAGTGTGTACCCCTTTACGTTCACGTTTATTAGCTTCACATTTGAGTTCATTAATGTTTATTTCTCTGACAGGTCCTCCTCTCAAACTATGGCAGCCATTACCATATGTCAAATCCTGGCTTGCCTCAAACCGCAGAGATGCCACTTGTGGTCAATGTCCGAAGAAGGCAGAGCAAGTTGCTTGTAACAAATTAATGATGTCCATTTGGAATCAGTTCTAAAACACATGCTTTTTCAATGTTTCTGAACAGTATTTTCTCATAAACAACTAATGTTTAGTATTTCAAAAAGTAAAAGTTGCTATTTGTACATCTTTGTTTCTTCCAGGCAGATATTTCAGCAGTTATCAATGAATCAATTACAAACAGTTTCCACGTAATTGAAGCTTCTCTGTAATTGATACAAGCGTCAATGCGTCAACAAGCCGTAGTCACTGGAATTGTGTCATATTTTCTGTACTTTTATTTCTGCACAAATGGTTACTTTTTTGAATATTTTTTTAAAACACATTAATGGTTTTGAGGTTTAAAATGTCAGTTTCAGCCCTGCGTTAGCATTGTAGTAACTTGCAGATTTTTTTATGTCATGCAGATCTACAGTGTACTGTGTGTAGAATTCATGTCTTAATACAATACGACTACAGCTGTTTAATCAATGCATGCTAATTTGAAATACTGTAATATTATTTGTGATATCTTTGACACTGTGACTAACCTGCTTAAAGTGTTTTCGTCTTCTTTTCTGTTGTAAAGTTCATTTTAAGTTAGCACAAAAATTTCCTAATAAGATAATCACTTCAAGTTCAATCAATTAAATCGCTTTAAATATTGTTATATGGTCAAAATTGTATGCAATAATAATGCAATAATATTCACTTGCATTGCGCTTTTCATTTTTTTAGTAATTATTATCAATAATTAACAAGATATAACTTTGCGGAGGGCCCATCACAAATTTATGGGGGCCCGAATATATTTAAAGATCCGGGGCCCATGATTTTACACTTTTACCACTGCATATACTTCTTAATTAGATATTTTATTGTGCTATTTTGAGAATTCAGCTCTAAATTCAAGCTGGAAATTTATGTCTCCGATTATAATTTAATACAAAAATCTTTAAAATATATACATATGATTGATTAATGCTTCATTTCATTTGAACTATTAAAACATATAATATGTGATTATATTATTATATCTAAGTTTTTATATGCATTGTAATTGGGAAGTGTTCACTGACCAGTGTAACATTTTTGCATCTGGTCATTTTGATGGCATCTTAGGGCTGACGCTACGAATATAGTAAGCGTAATTTAGTTAAGTATTGCTGTGTTTGATTAGTACTTCGGATCTGGACCGCTCTTAAAATACCGCGCAATGTTAGTTTATGGCAGTAAAAGAGCTTTGTGCCATTATTGTGCCTTTGTCAAAAACTTAAGACTTTGAAACTACACTTCTTCAAAACTTATAGATGTGGCTTGTTACTTTTACCCAGGGCTTATTCTAAGGAATTTTATTAACTGCACATGAGGGCCGAATTGGGAGGTCTTGGCAGTGGCGTAACTAGGGGTTCGTGCGCAGTGTTTAATCTACTCCCCTTGCTTGGTGTTGGGGGAGGGGGAATCCCACATATTTTAAAAAGTTGACAACCGGGCAATTTTCTCGAGGGGGTAGTAACGATAGTTTTCCAAGATTTTCGAGGGGGTAGTAACGAGAGTTTTCCAGGAAAATTCTTTCCTTAGTTCCCTCTAAATTTCTCATGACTTTTTTGGGATTTCCCGTATTTTCTTTTTTTCCAGAAAAAAATTGTCAGAAGCCTCTCATTTTATTAGACTCGTGTATAATAGTTACTCAGTAACTATTCGTGCCTCATTTCTTTCACACAAATTGTCACTGGGTCTGGGGACTGTTGGTTTATACAATTAGGTCTACAAAAACTAACTGCACAAAATCTGATTTTTAACTGCACAAATTTCTTTCCCAACTGCACACTTTGTGTCTGGCTGCACGTTAGAATAAGCCCTGCTTTTACCTCTGTGGCATAAGTATTTTTGTTTGTCTTAATGAAAATGTTGAGGATCATCATCATCATCCGTTCCTGACGCCAGCCATTTGGTGACGATAGGTACGAATACGTGATCTCCATTGTCATTGCCAGGCCCTGTGCTGCCTCAATATGGATATCTTGTTATGTCCTCATTTATATTGTCTATCCAGTATTCCAGTGCAGGAAGATGAAGACGGCACTTAATTGAAAATATGTATACATTGATATGTACATGCGTATACGCATCCATGTGTACCTAAACTCGAGAGGTTCTCAGGAAATTGCGTAAGGAGTTTCCACGCAATGACATTCGACAATCTACTGTGCTTTACGCTCTACCAACCATATCCATGAAATTCCCTGTCGTGCATCAATTGTGTTGAACCTGTGGAATGATCTTTTGTACAACATAATGACATATAAAGTGGAACTTAATGACCGCATTGAGTTTTATAAATATTTCTCATGGCATGTGCTGTATTTACAAATTTCCAAAAACTTATGAATAGGATATGTAATTGTTGGAATAGCAGTTTTGAAATCTGGTGTAAAAAATTATTAGATTATCCTAATTGCGGAACATGGTATCTCGAGGATGCCTATTTTTCTTTGAATTCTTTAATATGGACTGTTATTGATGTTCATTAAACGCAAATCAATCAAATTAGAACATGTATAAACCGTTATGTACATTAGGCTAAGTGATTTGCATTTATCGTATCAGTTTTAGTTGTAGTAGATCTGTTTGTATTTCTTGCATCGAGTTATAGGGCCTAGTTATAATTAGGAATAAGTGATCGTGCCCTAGTGACGTTGTAGTTACGTTAATAAGAACTAAAATGTTTCAAATTAGCCATATTCCGCGTTTAGGTAGTTTTAGTTAGGTATATAGTTGTTCGATCTCTTTCCTTCCGTTTTTTTAAACAATTGTACTACACTTTCGCTGTTTCTGTGTGTTAGTATGATGCATTTTTATTTGGATCTGCTAACTGTTCTCTTCGAGTCATTTGTTTTGTATTTGGACAGTTGTGCGTGGTTAATTATAAAATACGACTTTGACGAATTGCGTGCTGTGTTCGAAAGCTACTAGTTTGCACGCTTGTGTAGGCCTATTTATTTGCTTCGAATTTCCATTTGTTCTTTCCAAATGCCCATACAGCAAGTTGAAGAGACTGAGTTTAGGGATATCTTATGACAGCATAGGTTTTGACTTCTTGACTTTGACTTCCCTTTGTTGTCGACTTTATGGTGGATGTCTTTGTAAATATAATTATGTTGTTGTGTGATGATACATGTTTCGGACATTGGGATAAGCAGGAGGTTCAGAATCTGTTGGTCTTTACCGACCTCTAGTGACATTATTTTCCGACCTCTGGTGACATTATTTTCCTATTTAAGTCTCTGCGTTGTAAAGAGGTTTTGAGATTGGCTTTAGATTTTGTGTAAGAGACACAGCGTTGTGATCTCAAGTTAGGGCAGCCAACTCTCCTTTGTGTTTCTTATTAGATTTCTGGTTCTTCGCAAGTCAAGAAGCTACCACGTTTAGGGTTTATGTTACACTTTCGTTGTCGTTCGAGTTGTTAGACTTTCGAATGTTTTCTTTCTCGAACGTCTTGAATGAACTTCTACGCAGTTTGGTCATGTGAGTTATCCTGTATCGTTCCAATAGAGGAAATTCGAATGTTATGTCTGTTTAATCTCTTGTTGTAAATATTATATCCTTTTAAAAACCTCTTCCAAGCGAGTTTCATCTTTAATATTACCCTAGTTTAAGAAAGGATGTTACAATGTTTTATCATGAAACCTTCGGACTATCGAACCTTCGGACTATCGAACCTTCGGACTATCGAACCTTCGGACCATCGACCTGTTCCCCCATAGTACAGGTCCTTAATTTTGTCATTACTGGAATCGACTACGGCAGCACTGTCCCTTATGGTCTTCCGGCGTCTACCCTTCAATCGCTTACCATTGTTCTTCGATATAATGCTAAGCTTATTCAAGAACCTAAATCCTCGGGATGACGTCACACCGACTCTCCTTGAACTTCACTGGCTTTCTATACAAGCTCGCATCAATTTCAAAATCTGTATTCTAATGTACCGAATCTACACAAACTCTTCTCCTTCATACCTCACTTGAAGTTACTTCACTTGTTTCTCTCTGTTCTTCTGTCCAATCCAGACGAGGGCTACGTTCGTCGTCTCTAGGTGATTTTGTTGTGATCGACACGATCACTAAAAAACTTGGTAGTAGGGCATTTGGGCTAGCCTGCCTAGGTTGAATGGAATAAACTTCCGGACTTTATCCGCAAATCTCAACATTATCGATATTCAAAATTAACGTTAAAACATACTTATTTTGTTTAAGATTCATTCACTGTGATTGATTTTTCTGTTACGCGCTTTTGTGCAAGATTCCTATTTTGTTCAGGCGCTCTATAAAGGACAGTCTAATAATAATAATAATTATAATAAGCAGAAATTCTTAACCATTTTAGCTAGGGCTGCGGAAGTTAACGATTAATTAATCGATTAATCGTTAATTAATTTTAGCGATTAAATTCATTTTTAACGATTAATCGAAGACCGCTTTTGATATCCAATAAGGTGCTCCGGTAAAATAGCCCTTGTGGTTGAAGGAGGACAATTGAACTGAAAAACGTAAGCGAGACTACTTATATGAAGAAATAACTGGTAAATTTCAAAGTAGAATAGAAATAAATTGTTTATGATATTTCTGCAAAGCATTGTAGCCTATAGCTTGCCTGCAAGTATCATAGATATTAATAGCTGAGTTATATTATGATGTCAAACAATGAATATCAGTGACATTGTAAAATACTGTTTAGACGCCTTTAAATGGTGTCATTTGAACTCTATTAATTCTTTGTTTTTTTAAATTGTATTGTACATAATTTTGAATTGTCGTCAACGGCCTTTGATGTCATATGATGACGGTAAACTTGTGAATAAAAAAAAACTGGTAAATTGACTAATAACTAGCAATACGTATTAATAATAATATTAAAAGATAAACAATGAATACTGTTAATTTCCTATTTTGTCATTACTTACTGGGAATATATTTAATCTAGGGTTGCGGAAGTTAACGATTAATTAATCGTTAATTTTGTAAAAGTTAAATATTAAAAAAATTAATCGTTAACAGCCCTAATTTTAACCTAAAATGTTTTACTAACTGCACAAAAAATCATCTCCTGATGGCGTTTCATTTTATCATAATTATGCTTGATGACGTCACAGGTTATTGTTGATTCAGCAAATGATGTCAAATGCGACGTCATTTACGAATACGCTTTTTGATTCTCAATTTTCACAGAATTAATAATAATTAATTAATCGTTAATTTTGTACTATAATAATTATTGTACTAATTTTGTACTATAATATTGATTTTAAAATTTTAGTCTTAATATGTGTCATGGGTGAGTCATATTATGGTTTTATCAGTCTAAAAGTCTCTGCCCAAATATTTTATGAATGATTTAAATAAGTTCTCTTAAAATAAGTCATACATTTTTGACATGCCTCTGTTGTGTCCTGCTCTGCTATAATGCTAAGATTTAATTAGCAGAAATGGAGAATTGAACGAATTTTACAATCATTTGAAAACAGTTTTGAAGTGTTCTAGTGATTCTCGCTGAAGCAGTGGCGTAATGAAGGGGACACAGGGGCAGCCGCCCCCGGGCGCAGCACAAGAGGGCCCCAAAATTAGCTTTCAGTCGCACACAGTACTATAGGCCTACTATGACAAGAACGATTAAAAGTCAACAAGAAGATTAAAAGGGAGCGCAGTCATGAACCCTTGCCTCTGGGCGCTGAACCCCTTCGTTACGCCACTGTGCTGAAGTCTAAACCAGCAGATGGATATATATGGAGGTCTGGGCACTAGATTCGAGGCAGTGGCGTAATTTAAATTCTTATTCCAACATTAAATTTGTGTTGGCCATGAGGAGACTGTCGTTATTCACCAAATTCCAGTGGGTATACGGTGCTTGCTAATTATTGTCAGTGGGTATCAGTGTTATTTCAGTTATGGTTTTCAGTTACAGTTACAGTTATAGTTATCTAATTTATGATTTTTCAGGTAAAGTTATAGTTACAGTTAACTGAAATCAGATTTTTCAGTTTCAGTTATTTTTTTTATTTTTCAGTTACAGTTTCAGTTATTTCTCTTTATTTTTCAGTTATAGCATCAGTTATTTTTTTCACAAGTCATGACTACTGACACACTGACCACAAGTATTCTGAACAGTTATTAGAAAATTTACGCCGCAAATTAATGCGATTTAACGTATTGTCGGTTTACTTTAAGGAAAACACGACGTTCGAGATTAGCACTTGCTCTGTTCTGACAATTAGCATGCCACACTCGTGGTTTTCAACGTCCTTGCCAGTTGCAGCAACGGTGTGAACACAACGTCGACTTTTGTCGTCTGTGGCTTCGTAAACAAAATGTTCCCACACGCCACTTTCTACTTTTCGACCACTACTTGGCTTAAACATTATTCTCGTAGTCGTGGATTGTTTTACGAATTTACGGTTTAGCGCCAACGACAACACAAGGAAAGGAAAAGGAACCGGAAGTGAAACGAACATAAAAAACTGAAAAGGTACCAGAAGTGACACTAGTATAGAAAACTGAAAAGAAACCAGAAGTGAAATGAGTATAGAAAACTAACCGTAGACTAGAGTATGATTACCATTCAAAAAGCACGTTAGAAAAACACTCATGTTTTATTTTTCAGTTAACTTTTGTTATTTTTCAGTTACACAGTTTTCGTTTTCCAGTTACTAGTACAGTTTCAGTTATTCAGTATTTTCAGTTTCAGTTACAGTTACAGTTAACTGCAAGACATTTTTCAGTTATTTTGCTATTTCAGTTACAGTTACAGTTAATAGAAATAACACTGGTGGGTATACGCCGTATATATAGGCTACCCGCGTATACCCTCGACTACACCATTGCCTTTGTCATTATTAGCAGTGCTGAACCAAGATTAATTATTATTGTTCTGGGAATGTTATTGGGCCCACATAAAATTATAATGCATAGGCCTACATCTACTCGCTGATCATACAGGTAACAGTATTTTTATACTCGCACAAGTGTTAACCCTTTGTTCTCAGTGCCGTTTTAAGGCCTAGGCACGCGAGGCACGTGCCTAGGGCCCCCGCTCAACAGGGGGCCCCGTGGTGGCCCAAAACAGAAATACATCAAGACCATGTGGTTACAATTCGATAATATTACTTAGCAATATTATAAGTTCTTTCAATTCTACAAAGTAAGAACAATAACACATTTTTAAACAAACGTAATTACTGGCAATAAGCGCAGTCTTCGCAGAGCGCTAACGAAGTTAGACCGAAATAAATCAATAATTTTAACGCATGGCGCACACTGCACAGCTTCTTGTATATTTTGTTTGTATTCCTTCGTATGCTTTTTACAACGCTAACAAAGAATTTCTATGTCTTGGTAACTTAGTACTAAGCAAGACTCTTCAAAGGTGGACATGGCTTTATCAATTGCTGTCAATCTGATTCAGTTACTGAAGCTTTATGTTGATGCACTTAGACAATAAGAAAAACTTAATTGTTTTGAAGACTATGAACGCAGTCAAAACACAAACTCACAGAGTAGGCCTACTACGGCAGCCAGAGTCCAGCGATTAAAAAAATATGCGAATTACATTTCTGGAAGGTCCTGCGAATTACACTGTTAGCCTATGGATGCGAGCAAAAAATTTATAATTCAGACCTAGGGCCTACTTGCCAATCATCGACTCATTAATCACTGAACTAAACAGACGTTGGAAGCTTATGAAGAAATCAACAATAGACTTACATTCAAACTGGTCCATTTGAATACTGAGCAATTAATCGAATACAGTGAAAAGCTTGCAAAGTTCTATCCTCCAGATCTTGACCAACAAAAAGATCAGTTAGGCCTACGTCTATGTCGATAATCTGTGCCATACAATATGGAATCAACGTTTCCCAACGTTGAAATTGCAATAAGAACGTTTCTGTCAATGATGGTGACAAACTCTAGCGGTGAAAGTTCTTTCTCAAAACGTAAATTAATCAAGAATGAGCTTCGCAGCCGTATGATTCAAGAACGATTAAACTGCTTGTCTGTCATGAGCATAGAATCAAATGTGTTGGAGTCTTTGAATTTCGATGATATTATAAGAGACTTTGCCGAGAGCAAAACACGAAAGCGATGTAGGCTACGTTTGTGAGAAAATGTAAGGCCTACTGGCAATTAATCCATGTAGGTCTATACTCTATAGCAAACATTTACTCATTACAATCTCGCTTTCAATTTGTATAGCAAGTTAACAATAGGAACTCTTACGTATGTTAGACTAAACTTTTATTTTACACTAGTAGTACATAGATTACTGTGTTAGCAGTATAATACTATAGTAATAAATTTAACAAAATGACATATATGCGCTTATGCAATGGATTAATGCAATACTATACCTGAGACATTGAAGCGGAAATCTGGTTATGTTTAAGATTAGGGCTTGTGCCTAGGGCCCCCAAATTCCTTAAACGGCTTTGTTTGTTCTGGCCACTCCCAGAGTCTTTTGCGATTTCTGGTCCATTTTCATTCCTTAATGGTAAAAACGCTATATCTCATTAAATACCGAAGATAGAGCTAAAGTGTATGAAACTTGATTAGAATTGAATTATGTACAAATATTTGGCATGTATTTGCTGGTATGAACTTGTTATATTTAGGCTACGTATGGTGGTCTGAAAAGGTGCTATATAAACAATACATACAAATATAATAATGGCATATAATAAAAGACTGTAAATAATGTTCATACTTATTATTTTAGCAGGTATTGTGGCGGCTTACATCCACAACCAGAACGAGTAACCTCAGCCTCCTTAGAAACCAATCCCTTAGCAACCAGTCTCCTTAGCAATGATCATACTTCACAAACAGCTTCAAGGCCAGCCTTAGCCTCTTTAGCAGCCAACCTTCTGAGCAACAAGCCTTCTTCGCAACCAGATTCGAGATCTTAATACAATGCCTCCTTAGCAACAATCTCCTTTGCAACTGCACTCCCTAGCAACCGACCTCCTTAGCAACCAGCCTCCTTAAAAACCATTCTCCATAGCAACCAATCTAATAAGGAATCAATCTTTTTAGAAACAAGCTTCAAGATCAAGTTCCTCCTCTTTAGCAACCTGCCTGTTTATCAAACAATCTCCTTAGCAACCAATCTTCTTACCAACCAATCTCCTTAGCTATTGGGTGAGCCCAAATGTTTTTACCAACCAGCCTTTGTAGCAACGAAAATTCATAGCAACAAGCTTCAACGTCACCCTCAGCTTCTTTAGCAACCAGCCTCTAGCCACTAACTTCTTTAGCAACCAGACTCCCTAGCAACCAATCTCCTTAGTGTTGCTAAGGAGTGTGGTTGCTAAGGAAAGTGGTTGCTAAGGGTTAACATCCATGTATAAACAATAAACATTTATGATTTGGATAGTAAGGTGAGTCTGCAGCTAGGCTTCTTTAGCCACTGTTAAGTATTTCAGAAGTGGCCCTTAATTGTTGTTGAGGGCCAACAATTAAGTGTTTTGATGAAGTCCACCCAGTGTTATTTCTCTGCTATCATCAGAAATGCCACATTTAGCCACTGTTAAGATTTCAGGAATGGCCCTTAATTGTTGTTGAGGGCCAACAATTAAGGCACAGTGTTATAAACATTTTATTGATGTCCTTGGCCCAGGAAACATAAGAGAGAAGAAATTTCTCTGCTATCATCAGAAATGCCACATTTAGCCACTGTTAAGTATTTCAGGAGTGGCCCTTAATTGTTGTTGAGGGCCAACAATTAAGTGCACAGTGTTATAAACAGTTTTATTGATGTCCTTGGCCCAGGAAACATAAGTGTGAGAGAAGAAATTTCTCTGCTATCATCAGAAATGCCACAGTTAGCCAATGTTCCGTATTTCAGGAGTGGCCCTCGAATTTGGCCATATTACTCTTACTAAATGGGCGACATTAATGTATCCTTCACATAGTCGTCTTGGGCATAGTCTTCTGGTTCCAACGATGTATAATTTATGCTTGTCAGAATTTTTTCAAGGTTCTAGAAATTTCTAGCTGACTAATAGACTTGTCTGGACGCCTTCTCGTCCGTAAACAAGTCTATAACTTTTACTATAAGCCATATAGGCCTAGAGCCTATATATAATATTTCGTAACTTTCCCGAACCCGCGGACTTTGACTTTCATACGATTATGTTCGACCAACGCAATAAGATGTACTGAATTTATCAGAGTAGGATGACTTTCAGAGACAAGTCGTTAGAGAGAGGGGAGTGGCAGAGGAGGGAGAGGTGAGGGGAATGGGGAGAGGATGATAGAGGCAAGGGGATGCGAGGGGACTGGAAAGGGCAAAAGGGAGGGGAAATTGGCGAAAGAGGGGTGGGTAAGTGGAGGGGAACGGGACTCGGGAGGGCAGGTGTGATTTTAAGTGGCCAGCCAGAGTTAGCTAAACTTCACGGTCTTAGGACGGGCAAACACCTAGTATAATAATTATTATTAGATTCAGAGCTAATAATGGAGCTCACTGGGCGGCTCACTACTGACCCTCTTAAATTGCATGGGATCTTAAATCTCAATTTTAATTTTCAATGTCGTCAACGGCCTTTGATGTCATAAGACGACGTTAAACGTTGGATTAAATAAAAAATAAATCTCATTGTAGTTTAAAGACCACTAGAAAATGATTCAATTTTTGTTGGTGTGCCATTTAAATTGTTGATATCTTGTACAGTACTGTAGTCATTAGATGATGACGCCATAAACGTTCATTATCGTTGTTATCATTATTATTATTACACTAGATGTTTCTCCGTCCTAAGACGGTTAAAATGACCTTTATATACTTTAGGAGCGCCATCTACAGTGATACTGAAATGAGTGTAGTCCCTCTCCCTTCCATCCATCTCCCCCCTCTGTCTCCCCTTCCTCTCCATCTCCCTCCTCTACCACTTTCCCTCCCTCTTCCGATCTCCCTGCACCTCCCACCCCTGTGCTCCTACCCTCCCCTCCACTTCCCCTTCCCTTCCCATTCCTTCCTTCAACCTCCCCTCCTCCTCCTCCCCTTCTCACTCCCCACCCCACCCACTGGCGAATGATGCAGTGTGAAAACAGCGTAACGCCGCCGACACACGTACATAAATTTTCTGTTCTATTATATTATTGATGACTAGATGTTTGCCCGTCCTAAGACGGTGAAGTTTACCGTGCTTAGCGCTCCCCTCTTTTCTCCACCTCCCTTTCCCTTGCTCTACTTTCCTCCCCACTTTCACTCCCACCACTTTCCCCGCCTTCTCCCCTTCCGGTTCCATAACCTCCCATTCCTGTTTTTCCATACCATTCCCTACCCCATTCTACCCCTCCCACCCCTTCTCTACCCCTCATACTGCCTTCCTTTTCCCTCTTAATCACCTTCCTTTCTTCACCACTCACACTCCCCTGCCCTGCCCCTTCCCACCCCTCTCCCCATTCCCCTCCACCTCCCACTCCCCTTCCGTTCCTCCTTTCCCTCCTCCTCTCCTCATTCCCCTCCAACTCCCACTCCCTCTTCTGGCCCTCCATCTCTTCCTCCCTATCTCCAACCGTCCGTCCATGAACGCCTGTATAATAGCTATGCTCCGTACGTTGTTGAGAAATATATTGTGTTGCTATGACAACGGTCAAGCCGAAGGTCTTTGTGTGACGTCACAATATTGTTGTGACGTCACACAAAGACCTTCGGCTAGACTATAGTAACTCTTGCGAAACAGCGTAACGCCACAGACGCACGCATGCAGAGAGATTTCTGTTCTATTATAATATTATTAGTAATTAAAAGTACTTGCGGTATCGCAGGAACCCATGATCATGTGCATTGCGAGACAGGTCTGGTCTGGATAAGGAAATACGCTAAAGAGGAATGAACAAACGAAATCACAATTCAATTCACATTCAATGCCAAGTTCCAGCGCAGTTTCATGTCTGGTACTACAGGTCATATCTCATTCAAGTGACGACCAAATTACTCGCATCCCAAAATTTACCAACAGAATATACACATGAATGATCTGACGATAAGTGTACTGAATTTGACCATGCAGTGACAAACAACATTTAGTGGCATCTTAAGCAAATTCTGTCAGCAGCGAACAAAGTACCAGTCAGTACTTAAGCAAGCCCATTGCAAAGTACCAGTACTTAACCCACCCCATTATTGCATAATTGTATGCAATGAAAACAGTTACAGTCACATAAAAACTTCAAATCTTTAACTTCCTGAAAGTGTCAAACTTTCTTACAGCATACTCGTCATTTCATATGATTAAAACTCGAATAAATACTACGTTCACACTACAGAAACTTCTGACTAGTTCAGTCGGCTGCCTTCTGAATATCGAATTCATTTAATTTTCAAATGTTCCTTATTTCTTGCGATGTCCTTCTTTGACACAAAGTCAGCATGTAGGGATTGTAGGCCCTATACCACAGGACATGATTGAAATCACAACTAAAACTGTCAAACTCATTTACACATGCAGCTGTTTTGACATGCCTTTTTCGACAGCCAACATCTTTTCAAAACCGTCTGTTCAATGAGACCACTTTTATTAGATGCTTTCACGGTAAAGAACTAACTCTCAAAGCTTCTCACAGCCAGCTGTTAAACGTCTTCACAAACAGTGCTTAAATCCAATCAAAAACCATTGGTAACTCTGTCTTTGAACTCTTTGTTGACGTCGTGTTCAACTCTTTAATGACTAGGTTTTAAACTCTGACGACAAAATAACACAGACTTGTTTACATCCATCACACAACTCCCCAGGCGTTAAATTCTTCGATGACCAGCTGTACATCTCTACAACGAGCACCAGTTAAACTTTTTCGAGGACCGGCTCCCATATTCCATTCTGGCCAGCTGTTAATCTCATTCCTAAACAATTCCTTCACATTCTGGTAGTTGAACCCTTTCACGGCCAGCTGTTGTTTCCGCTGTTGTTCATCTCTGCCTTTGGTTCGCCAGACCATGGAGCAGCTGCAGCACTAGAGTCGATCTTTGGCTGCGAAACCTCTCTCATTGGCCTCAGCGGTATCTCGTTGCTAGCGCCATTGAGCGGATGACCCTCTTCGCCACTCGTCGAACTACTACAGTCATCCGTGTGCGAGGGCAAAGAAGAAGGGTAGGAGCAGGCACTCGTGCAGGCCGTCTGGTCACCGCCTCGCATTGCCCCAGATGACCAAGGCGACTGTGGCATCTGATGGCTGGTCCCAGCGACCGGGGTCCCGCTGTGCATGAGCTGCCGCACCTCGTTCGGATCAAGAACCGTATAGTGCTGTGGAACAAGTCCGACGTCAATCCCTGGACCGACTGCACACGGTACAAGTGGTACCTGCGACGTGTCACCCTTTACCCGTGGCGGTCCTCCAGGCACCTTAGCCTCTTGCGATGATGTCATCGGCTTTGGCCCGGACCCAGAGGCTGTTCTTGGAGTGGCACGATGGTGCGGACTGAACTGTTCCATTGACGTGGATGCTGCCGGGTCCGAGAACATCCGAAGCATCCGTACGGAATCGCCAGATCCACATCCGCTGTCGTTCAGATTGGGTATCGAGGGGAGTGGGCGTGACTCCATGAGCCGTGGGGCATCGTAAAGGTTGCGCCGACCGGCAGCCAGCCGCACGACCTGTCCGGTGCCCTTTGGCACTCGGTCAGTTGGCTTCCGGATGGTGAGCGTTCCACTTTCTGGTAGAGGCTGTGTAGGCATTGGTTCACGAAGCTCGTAGATGCACTGGCCGGGTCTCACGTAGAGAGTTGCTTCTGGTCGCTGGAGCTCTCTGTGTTGTCTGAAAACAACAACATCTGCATACTTATAACTTATCTTAACTTTCCAAACTAATTCGTATAACTAATTCTTGTGTATTTACATCTTTAATACCAATTCTCTTTAACAACTGTTAAATATTATAATGCTATAATGAATTACCACTTTTCGTGAAACTCTAAGTCTTTTACCTAACAGGGACAAGTTATTATTAAGAACATTTCAATGTTGATGTATCAAAATATGTCATGCATATTGTCGTTTACACTGTAGGATCGGGTACGGTTCGTGAGTGCCACCCATCAAAACTAACCAATCAGACTGCCACAAGTTTAGTACAACGGATATGCAGAAATTGTGTTTTTTCTTTCACAATGTATTAATTCTTGCATAATCCCACAAAATCCAAACAATTGTAATACAACAAATAGCATCATGATCTGAGCGAATGCCAACCAGAATGTGCCTTTTTAAAGTAAATTCTGATAAAATTCAAGTTATAATTAGAGGACAGCTTCTCCCGATTAAAACCTTCCAAAAGTCTACCCAACCACAGTGCTGCATTTACAGGAGCAAAATACAATTGATCTCTTCTCAAGGATCGACTCAGCATGAAACAGTTTTCGATTAAAACATTAAACATTTTCTATACCAAAGACTTGCATGTCTCACAATAAAAGTTATGACCAGATCCTAAATGCAGCGTATCTTTAAGAGGATCGCTTTCTATCGGCAGTACATAAATATCAAACTACATACATACGTTTGATGTAGTCACACCAAATCATTGATGAGTTCTCCTAAATAGGGGCTATATATAAATTTTTGATTAGAATTACAAGACATACCGTTTGATGTAGACAAGTCCCACTGTGACGATACAGACCGCTATGACCAATGCAATACCAATCACAATGGCTGTCAGAAGACCTGCAGCACATTCAGTTTTGAAAGCCATTAAAACACAGAATCCCTTCAATCTTCACAAATATGTCATAATTATAAAGTACTTCTTTACCTAAAACTAGAAACTAAAATTTACTGTGGCATTCTAATTTGTTCCCTAAGTAAGTTTCCACTGTGAACAGTGCTCTTGAAATCCCTCCGTCTACAATGTTTTCTTGCAAATTAACTCAGCCACTCCCCACTGGGGTGGTGCCTGCCCCAGCCTTGTATGGATATAGATATATATATATATATATATGCATATTCTCCTGCAACAGATATATATATATATATATATATATATATATATATATATATATATATATATATATTTATATATATATATATATATCAGGGTGGTACAATCTGTGATGGAAAATTTTCAACTTCAGTTTTTTTTGCTTGCTCCAACCCCGCCATTTGTGCCAATTGGTCTCAAACTGACGTAGTCAAAAAATTATCTATATTGAACAATATTTAGGACTTGCACAACATGTTTGAACTCTCTGATTTTACAAATAACTGTCATCATTTTGAGTATAAGTATATTTGATGTGCATTTTTGGACCTATGATTAGTTTTGAGCAGAAGGACTGGATGAGTCTACTTAAGCACAACTAATAAGTAAATAATAATAATATTCTTTATTGAAACAATCCGGTTGACAGACCGCAACCGGTTACAGTGTACAGTTATGCACCTGAAACAATTCAAAAGAACACAAATGACAGAAGACATAAATCTTAACTACTAACAGTTAACACACGGCACTAATAGCAGCCTACAAAGCATGTGCGCCTACGAGTATCGATCTCGGTACCTCTCACTCTCTATGCCAGTGTTTTATCCAATGCGCTATCCCCCCCCCGATGTTGATGTTTCATTGATATTTTATTATAAATTTTTATGAGCATTTTAGTGGTAGGCCTATTTGACCCATGAGTTCCAGATACCAATGACCACAAATCTATCCAGGCAAGCATACACAATGCTATGCTCTTCTGTTACGTCTAATTTAAATATTCTTCAATGCACCACAGTACACACAGTGGCGTAACGAAGGGTTTCAGCGCCCAGAGGCAAGAGCTGATGACTGCGCCCTTTTTAATTTTCTTGTTGACTATTAATCGTTCTTAGTACTGTGTACCACTGAAAGCTAATTTTTGCGCCCCTTGTGCTGTAAATGGGGCGGCAGCCCCTTCTACCCCCCCCCCATTACGCCACTGACTACACATGATGTCATAGATTATATAATATATAATATATTTAACCATAACCATTCGTTTATTGTTCACAGCACAACCAGCAGATGACAATTTTCACAGTAAAAACAGTAACGTTGGGATACAACAGGAAGACCCAGAAGGGACCAAGGTCCCCCTTATTAGGATCGCCCTTGTATCATGAGACAAATGTACAATGACAAATGATTGACCTTTTAAGTTCAACTGGACAATGTAGCATAAACAGAACCGTAATGTAAAATAAAGACAAAAACCTTAACTAGTAAACAGAACCATAAAATTGTTAACAGAACTGTAATGTAAAATAAAGACAAAAACCTTAACTAGTAAACAGAACCATAAATGTAAACAGAACTGTAATGTAAAATAAAGACAAAAACCTTAACTAGTAAACAGAACCATAAATGTAAACAGAACTGTAATGTAAAATAAAGACAAAAACCTTAACTAGTACAGCAGAACGGTAGGCCTAATGTAAAATAAAGTCAAAAACTTTAACCAGTAAAGCAGAATATCATATACCCGGTAATATTTATTTATTCTGATCAATTAGGTATGCACATACTGATTTTTTAAATGATGACAGATTAGGCAAGCTACGGATATCGTGGGATAGACTGTTCCAAGCAGGGTCCAACACATTTAATTGAAAACAGTCTAGAGTCAGTGCGAGCAAAATTTCCTCTGTAATCACCGCATGATCTAGTATTGTGATCGTGGGGGTCAGAGTACTAGAAAAATAGCTTGTAAAGTCAGAGGGGAGTAAATTATGAGTAAAGCGAAACATAAATTCACTAATCTGTAATTTATTAATCTGCTCAACAGCAGTGATATTTTCGTTAACGAAAACTAAAATTAGAAGTAAAAATAAAGGATTTCGTTAACGAAAATTAGAAGTAAAAGTAGGAATTATTTTGGCTTCAAAAACGAAATTAGGAATTAAATTATGAATTATTTGCAGAACTAAAATTATGAATGAAATTAGGAATTATTTTCAGAAGTGAAATCATTTTACTTCTTGTGACCCTTAAGTTTAGATGAAACAAAGAGTGAAACGTAAGTCTAACAATGCAGCAGATATGCCAGCGTCGTTGTAGGTCCCGAAAATAGGAGATTACTTGTAAACGTCAAAGCAAAGTTTCAGCTTCACTGCAGAAATTTAAATTTCTCAACATGAAACTAAAGTCACAAACAACATCAACATTGTCCAGCAGCAGCAGCAACCAAGACTGTGTAACAACTCAGATGGATCGTTATTTGGCAGACATAAGGGAGAATGATTGATACTAGGAATCCTCTTGCTTCCTGGAAGGAAAGGCAAACTTCGTACAGCAAAATTGCACCATTGCAGAGGATCTTTTGTTAGCTCCAGCCTCACAGGCCTTTGTGGAAAGAATTTTTTGTATGTGGAATCTTGACTGATGGACGAAGAAATCGCATGAAAAAAATCTCTGGAAATGAGTGTTCTTGAAATTGAACAAAGATATCTTATACGTGCATGTAGTAGGCTAGGCCTAACGTTAAAATACTTTTTACTGCACTGAAATTAATAATTATTTGGAAAACTAAAATAAGAAGTAAAATTAATTGAGAACTAAAATAGGAATGATAAGTAAAATTATTTGAGAAGTAAAATTAGAATTAGAAGTAAAATTCAAGGACACAGAACTGAATTAAAACTGAATTAGGAATTATTTTGAGAAGTAAAATATCACTGCTCAACAGGCAAAATACCAAAGTCGTGAAAAATTGGATTAGTATGAGAATGCGTATGTTATTTAATTGATTTTATTGCTGATCTTTCGTTTTACTATTACCTTACTCTCATATACCCATAGATGTCTGTTTTATTGTATTTTATGATATTTTTGACATTTGTGATTTGTGATTTAATACTCTATCTGATGTTCCTGCAGTGCGTTTGCAGGCGGTTCAATAAAGCATGTACTTACTTACTTACTTAATTAAAGGAGCTATCTGTTGTTTAAGAAATGAAGTCATAATAAAAATAACTAAATAAGCAACTGTATAGACTAGACTGATTGACATAGCACTAGGGCTATCCTGTTAGCGGAACTTAAAGTTCCTTAGGGTATTACCCATTGTTACTGCATTTGGAAAAAAATCTGTCTTTACATGTAAACACTGAATTGAAGCGGTGAACAATAAAGTTGATTTGATGATGCGTACAGCCCGCTTCTTTATATTATTATATTATACATTGTACAATTATATATTATACAGGTACACAGTTACCATATAAAAAGTTTGTGTTCTGAACTACAATCTTCTTTTAGTTCCATTTGTGACTACTGCTCTTCATTCATGTTGCATCAGCTTCTTAACATGTGTGTTATCTTCACCAATTGATCATCATGCTGTGTTGTTCATTGTTAAAATTGTAATGAACAATGCCGTACATAATAGGGGAGAGAGGGCAAGATAGGTACTTTTCGAACAAAATGCGCATTCAGCTGAAATGAAAACAGAATCAATGAAAGACTGCAAACAAAACAATACTAAAACTGTAAATAAAATTTAAAAGAAACGTGCACTGTTAAACAATCCCGCATCACAATGTACCATTAGAAAGGCGATCCAGAGCTGAAGTGAACGATGTACTATAGGTTGAAATATCTCGACGGATAAAAAAGTTAGCCTGCTCGTGTTTAACTGTTTTCAGGCTTAGCGACATGTCACGAACCAGAGGAAATGGTGAAAAGTTAATAACTTCAACGGATATGGGCATATTCTAAAATTAATATATCATTTTATTCAGTTTTAAGAACTCTTTCCAGCGGTATATTGAATGACAGTTAATTAGTTTTCAATTAGAATATTTTACAAGAAAACCTGCAAATTTCTCGAAAAAAAGCTATTTTTCGAAACTTTGGCCCTCTGGTGGGTGTGGGACATTAATATTTAAAAAAATTGTGAACAGTTTTTGAACAGTATATATATATATACTCTAATATTTGGTGACCCCTTTAGTTGATGACCATTTACTAAGTTGCCAGTTTTATTATGACCATATATATTTTACTTATTTAGTAGTTCCAGAGCTGATTGGGGAGGGGCACCTCAGTTGCATCGCTATAAAAGTCAAATGGGGACATGGCTGGATTTTCTCTGGATCCTCCCAAGAGGTACCCAAAACTGTGATTTAACTCAGAACTTACCAACTGACAGAACTCCTTCTGGGTTTGGAGTGACGTCACTTCTGCGGTCTGGACATGTTCCCAACTCGCCGACCCATTCGTTTCCGACACAGTGGCGCTCCCATTTCTGGTCCGAGCTGCGACACCGGACTTCAACCCGGTCGCCGTGACGCTTGAGGATACTTCCCTCTGGTTGGGCAATGTCGGGACATCCAACGGCTACAAGCAGAGCAACTATTAATCTGAGAGATTCCTAAAAGATGCAATACAAATGTTGAGATTTAAATATTATTAGCTTCCTGCTAAAGAACCATCCACACAATAAATAAACACACTGTCATGAAGTCAGTCACTCATTCATGAAGGCAACATTTATGTTACACTAAACTTTTCAAGACCATTCACTAGGGGATGACAAGAAATTCTTACACCACGGACGTGAATCCGGTGAAGCTGTATGAGTACCAGCCACATTCCCTAGGGGCCAACAATAACTTTTACACAATGTTTGCGATATGGCTTAGCCGCTGAGTACCAGCCACCTTTGCTAGGGCCCTAGGGGCGACAATAAATTACTTTCATAAAAATCTTACACCACGGATGCGAATCAGGCAAAGCCGGATGACTAACAGCCACATTCCCTGGGGCGACAATAACTTTTACACAATGGATGCCGATACGTCATAGCCCTTGAGTACCAGCCACCTTCGCTAGGCGTGACAATAAATTATTTTAAAATTTCTTTTCAACCGTCTTAGCATGGGCAATAATCTCAAAGCCGGTTACAATGTCTACACCTTTTCTTCAGTTATTTATTGCCCTTTTGTAAATAGTTTTATGTAACTGAAGCTGAGCATTTTAAACACGCATTATGAAAGTAATTCCTTTTTGAGTTGGGATTGAAGCACTCCTTTTTATTGTGCTTTTATGATTTTCTCACTAATCGCAAGATACTTGTTGAATAGACCCACCACTTTTGATTGCCATTTAAGCTCTTTCTTTTCTTCATGAGTACCTATATGAAATCCTCATTGAAGGAATTTTTCCTGTCTTAGGATTAGGGTTGTTAAAATCGGTTTTTTTGGCAATCCGAATTTCGGTTTTAGAAATCCGATTTTAAACCGAATTTCGTTTTTATTGGCCTTCATAGAAAATTTCCTGTATATTCGATTAGTTATTTTTTTATATTAGATGGCTAAACATCTAGTTGATAGCAAGTATTGTCCCTGTGGTCTAAAATCAGGCAGTTTGTTCTATTATGTTGTATTGTATTTGACCATTTCTATTCTCCCACGTAGCCCATTCAGAATCGCTCCCAGAGAGAAAAAAGGCAAGATTTTAGGTGAGAGAAAGATGAAGAAACACTACTACAGAGAATAGTGGAGCAGACAGGTGGGGTTAGACCATTTCGTGGAGAGGGGGTTATGCAGGAAAAGGACCTGGATTGAGCCAAGGCAGTGCTCACATGGGGAACAAATAAGTCTATATGGTCAGAGGATCGAAGAAGATGCAGCGAAGTGGCAGATAGGGGCGAAGAATTAGATCACAAAGATACTTTGGAGCAAGTCCCAATTGAGACTTAGGCATGGCCCACATACAGACAGTCACAATGGCCTCGATTAAGCATAGCATTACACCCCAGAGATGGGCGTGATTAGTTAAATTGCTAATCAAATAGAACAGAGGTCTCTAAAGTTTTCCAGCGGGGGCCACATTGCTGACTTTCTAAAGCTCCACGGGGCCAAAACTCCGAAGAAAAAAACTTCTCTGTGCGCAGCTGTCCAGTGAATTGAGTAATGCGATGAATGCTTGGATTCATAATGTCTCCGAATATTGTACTCTTTAAGCACTGCAATGGTGTCATTGCATATCAGGCACAGTGCCTTACAAACAGCAACATGGATTTTGGCAATATGCATGTCAGAGTACAGCGGCGTTAAAATTTTCAATTTCCCCAATTTAGTTTGTTTCTTCAAGGAGAGTTCCGCGGGCCAGATTAAAGGCCTTAGCGGGCCGGATGTGGCCCGCGGCCCGTACTTTGGAGACCCCTGAATTAAGAGTAGCAAAATCTTGTAGCTAATTGATTAGAATTAAAATCAGCAGCAGCTAATCAATTAGAAATTAGAATTAGATCTTGATAATTCATGCATATTGTTTGCTTCATGAATTTGTCAAATTGTAAAAAAGCACAGCACGTTACAGCAGAAAGTTACTGTAGTCTCTTTAGCTCACATGGTTTCCTTGTTGGCATAGGATAATTATCATGGAGCTGCAGATTTACAAAACCATCAATTTTGACTTCAGAAATTGGTTTGACTGTATCATGTAGTTTGACACAATCAATTAGAATTAGGTCAGCTGTGGTAACTTAGAATTAGCTGTTTATCTAATCACAAATCGACTTTGGTCTCACTTCTAATATCTTATTAATATGAAAGTCCTTTGGGGTGTGAAATGCTGAAGGCCTTTGAAGCATGACTAACATATTATAGAATGTATGACATTCATTTATCTCCAACCGTGTCATATTTCTACAATCTATCATCAGCAAGCTCTACTTGTTAGAGTCGTTGACCTGGGCCATCATTTTTTCCTTTACTTGCCTTCATAGTAAAGTATGAACTGTCCGAGGCGAGAGAAGACCTCCGTGCTGACGATGTGGACTTCGACTGAATTGCTGACGGACGTATAGATGAGCTGCTGTCGTCCGTGCCCTCCACAGACGGGAGTGTCACGCGTATACTGACGCTCCTTGATGACCGCGTATCGATAGCACTTGTCTGGTGACGGTGGTTCCCCGTTGCGCTGCTCCATGGCGAAATCGAAGAGAGTGATGTTGATAGTCTGGCCAGATGGAACCTCAATGTTCCAAGGGCACTTGGAGGAACCACAGTGGACGCGGCTTTCGGCCGAAACAATGGAACCGATGAAGGCGGATGGTTGGGTTGTGTGAGCCAATTCCTGACCTGACCGACCGCATGCGCGACAACCTGAACTTTCGACTGAAACAAATAATGTACGGTCAAAGTCAGAACTTCTTCTCTAGCGATGCTCACATATAATTATGCGCATATAAAGACATTTAATAAAGTGGGCACATTTATGGGGGGTTTTATGGGTTAAAACCCCCAAAATAAATTGCCAAAATATTTCTTATTTGCTTTTATATGCAAAATATCAAAATCTTAACTTTTGCGACCATGTCCAATGGAAAACCCCTCCAAAATTGTTTGCCGGCTATGCTACTGTTTAATAGAGGGACCTTTAAGTACTTTTCAAATGAGCAGTACACGTGCATCTGACAAATCTAAACAAGTGTCTGTTAATAAGGTAGTTTGCTCAGACCAGAGTTACTGCAAGTGAAAAAATGTATGTATGCAGTAGAAGTCATTTCCATGAAGACAATCCAACACAGGAAAAGGCATGATGGGCTTGAGTTCTGGTGCAGAGGCATGACACTTGAACATTCCCACAGGCAGTAAAGCACAACCAATGCCCACGTGGTCGAATTTAGACCGGACACACAGCCACCTGTTGTATGCCGGAAAAATCCGACCAATAAGATCCAGTCCACGAAGATCAACTTCAACTTCATTCTTTCCTCAGTGAGAAAGACTATGCATGACATACTGTTGCTCCTCCTGGGTTCACCCTTTCACATGAGTCCACTGTTATATATGGTACATATGACGTTTTGCAATTTTTTATGACCAGTAAAATATCTGAACCGGAAACAACATGTTGTCATGTTAAGTACCCACTTTACAGTGGTGCAGATCAAACATGCAACCGGATCCGATATCAGCTGCTACAAACACTCTTACACTGCTCCCAGCACCTTACAATGACCCTTGACCTGCACTACAATGACCTTTGACCTGAAGCCAAAGCCCTCACCAATTTCACAGCTTGGATGTTTAAATGCACATGTAGGATATATTTAGGCAAGTCTTGTGCAGACACACTTGGTCTGAGCTCAGATTAGATCAGTCTAATAACGACTAGAGGTCTGCGGGTAGAGCATTTTTTCTACCCGACCCGTACCCGTAACACGGAACCGTTACCCGTACCCGTACCCGACCCGTACTCGAAATTACTACCCAACCCGACCCGTACCCGCGGGTATACCCGTACCCGTACCCGCCACGTAATTAATAGGACTTCCTATGATCCCAGTCCCTACCAGTCCAATGGTCTTACAAAGCATGTGGTAGTAATAATAATAGTCTGGCGATCACAGTGATGATCACAGCAATAATAATAATGATGATTGATGATGATGATGATGATGATGATGATGATGATAATAATAATAAATAATAATAATAATAATAATAACCTGTTTCGGGGACCCGCAGGAGACAGCGTATTTCAAATTGCACACAACGGTTCTATGCTGTCATTTTTCGTTGCACGTATTCACATTTGACCGATTAAAATGACCGTTAACTCCAGAACGACAAAACTCTTCGGATAGTTTCTTAGAACCTGGGGGATTACACTCACCTCGGGCGATTTAAAAATATAATTATAATAACTTTTATGCAGCCAGCCATAGCACGGCAGTTTGCAACAAAATGCCGCTATTTGAATAGATTAAGTATTTCTCAGAGGAAAAGGGTTGACAGACTTGGTGTTTCAACTATGCCTAGCCTCAACTACCGTAACTGCAACAACCTGTTTTAAAGAAAACACGACTGCTGGGCTGCCAAGCTCGGCGTCAGCAACCTCCGACACAGGCTGTCAGAACTGAAACTCAGATGAGACATATGTAAAAACCCTACGATCGGATTGTGCTAATGGAAGCAAGCTATTTTGTAACTTTAAATTGAGCATCTATAAATGAATGCCAAGCTCATTAAGGCGCACGGAAATAGGTCAACACAAGGATATGGTACTTAGACAGGATACCGCCAGTTATAGTAAGTCTCTGCAGGTGAAAGACTCATTATTACATGTAAACCCAAAACTTCAGTTCGTTACGGGTAAAACCGGGTATACCCGTACCCGTAATGCTCCTACCCGTACCCGACCCGACCCGTGAAATGTCTACCCGACCCGTACCCGACCCGCGGGTACGGGTCAGACACTTGGTCTGAGCTCAGATTAGATCCGTCTAATAACGACCACCTCTGACTAGCATGTTCTGTAATAAGCGTCACAAAAATTGACAAAATCAAATGCACTTATTGACCTTCAATACACTTGTAGGACGCATTCAAGTACGTCTTGAACTCGCGTGGACACTTGGTTGCTTTGGCCTTGTCGAGACCGGAGTCAGGAATGCGAAGGCTACACGTTCGTCGACCGGAACAAAGACTGTCGAGGTGTTCGAGGACGTCCGCATAGCATCCGATGTAACCATAGTCCACTTGAGCACATCGCCCGAGCCTCATCCGTCCATACTGGGCCTCGACTATCATGATGACCTCGTTCTCAGCACACGACGGCTCAAACGTCTCACTCTCACATACTTCCTCACCATCTGTAATCAACAAAACAGTTGGTTGTAGAGTAACCCGGTCAGTTTAGCTAGCCAGTCAGTTGTCAATCAAAAATCAATAAACCATAGGGCCAGTCAATTAACACTCAATCAGTCTTAATCACTCACAGGGTCAATCAATAAACAATAACAAGTTTGAGCCAATCGTCTATAAAGTCAGTAAATATTAACCAATCAGCTTGCTTAAATCACAGAACCAGTTGATTAGTGATCTAACAGCCTTAGCCTCAGTGAATCAGATGGCCAGTCAATCATCAATCTCTTGCAATTAACCATAAGACAAGTCAATCAACAATCAAGCAGTTTCAATCACAATATGGCCAGTCAATCAACAATTAACTACTTTTAATTAGTATTAACCACAAAGTCAGTCAACCAACAAACAGTCTGTTGTAATTCACCACAAGGCAAGTTAATCAACTATGAAGCAGTTTCAATCAATGGTATGGCCAGTCAATCAAAAATCAACTTCTTTAATAAATATTAACCATACGGTTAGGCAATCAACAATAACCAGTTTCAAAGATCCACTATATATAGTCAATCATTAAAATCAATCCATACTATGTTTATTATAGTTCTCTACTAAAAAAGTTTTAAACCAATCCAAATAAAGAGTGACTTAACAGCTTATGGTAACTGATGGGATCCAAAACCCCAAAATGGTCTTACCTCTGTTGGGACTGGTCGATGCAGACGTGTTAAGTACAACGCCAATCAACTCAAATGTCACGAACCAACAAACTGTGACACAAATCCAGCCAACCATTTTGGCATCTGAAAAAATGCAAGCAACTTAAGGTAACTATTTCTTGAAGCTACACCTTGAGCTTGAATGAAGACAATATTGCAAATGCATGTTTACATCATGAATGTTGTTACTTCACATTTACACTGACAGTATTCTACATGCATTTATTCTTAAATTATTGCAAACTCATATTCGAATTGACAGTACTGTAAATTCACATTTAGTACTGTTGTGTTGATAATTTCCCAACACTGAAGGGTAAACATTTCCCCTTTCTAATACTCATAAAATACTGAACAATTATCACAAAGACTCTATATAAAATCTTCAGAATGTTTTAAAGAACTATGGTCATTGGTCACAAGTATATATCATTACACTTAATATACCGGGTACAGTACCTTTTACACATTGGACAAAAACACAATAATTATGTAAATGGAAATCCAATGACAGAAAAGCTTTCAAAACTCTCAAGATTTGCATTGCAGCTCATAATATTGTCAATCTGAGATGTATGAAGGGCTTAGTTGGCCCAGATGGTCTGGTACAATAAGAATTATCATACATCCACATATTAATCAGGCTTCATATTCCGGGTGCATGCAAGCATCGCCTTCACAGCGCAAATGCATCACACAACCATCCGACGCATTTACACAGAAGGTAAGAAATGGCAGAGGAACCGTACAAGGCCAGTCAGCACACAAGTAAATACAGTACGTATGCTTACACGTGTGCATGCATGTGTGTGTGTGTGTGTTGTATGTGTGTATGCATGCATGTATAAGTATCTATGTAAGTATGTATGCATCTACAGTGCCTTTGTGAGTTACTTAAAATGCACTATATTACCGGTAAGTCTTCTCATACATACATACATACATACATATACATGCATGTATGTATGTAGGCCAATGTTCCTAGAGACTTACTAGTGCACCTTTAAGTACTTCTTAGCATCTGATGTCTCATCTACTCTCCACAGGGTTTCCTATCCATGGATCATTTCAGCCTTTGCTTGTGTCAATCATTCAAATACTAACCATGATACATGTTGCTCAACTGCACTGGGCTGGCAACCATCATATCCACAGTGCACTAAGATTCAACCCATTAATCTATGACCTGGTTCTCAGTATTACAATGAGCAAATTCTGTCATCTGCCAATCAGAATATGCGTCTTATGTCAGCATAAGGTCATTCCAGTCATATCGATTTCTCCACACATGCACGTAGGAATGCAGGCACATGCACACACAAGCACAAACACAAACACAAACACACACACACACACACACATGATTCTACATGAGCACAAATAGTTTACTTCCTTCGACTTCAAGCATAACCATCATACAAAACAGATACACATATTGATTTATCAGATTGTGATTTGTCTAACCATTTGCTGATCTAATAATCGACCGCTGATCGCTATATTTGCCCATTAATGTCAAAATCATTTCAAAGGACGATTTAGTGATAGCTAGAGGAGCTAATTCTTCAACTGATTTATCCCTATCTCTACTTATCGGAGTGTCTTCAGTCAATCCATTATTATTAGACTATGAAAAGGCTCTGTCAGATGCCCAGGCACCTATATACTTTTCCAGGCATTTCAGCATCAACCCTATACGTGTCTATAACCATCACTTTCATCTTCCATCAATCATCAGTCAATCAATCACTATCAATGATCAGTCATTCATCAGCCAACAAATCAATTAATCAACATCATCATCACTATCACCACTATCACCACTATCACCACCACCAATAAGTGGCAATAACAATATATATCATCATTCTGAATCTGTAAATTTACAATACCGGTACATACCGGTATAAGGCCAAAACAAAATAATGGTGTGTTTCCGGTAACGCGACCGACTCACTTTTTTGCCGCGACTCTGACAATTTTTGTTTACGGAAAATTTAAAAAAAAAAATTTTTACGGAAAATTAAAAATTTTTTTTTTTACTTCACATACATTAAGCCTTTGCATGCCGGAGATGCAGAATCGTGACATTATAGGTGCATTCACTAAAGCAGAGACGTTCGGAAACTAGCGGTCTTTCAATGGAAATAATGGTCCCGTAAATTACAGCAATAAAAGGGCTAAAGTGTGGAGTTTGGGAGAGGAAGGTAATAGACCCGAAAGTGGTGGATTTTCTCACGGTAATTTGACAGGGTTATTTCACAAATCTGACCGCCATATTCATTGTATCAGAAATACCTATTATCGTACGTGCCATTATAAAAGTAAAGCCTCCAAATAGCAATCAGCCTACTTAACAACCTCCGTAGCATTCTACTTTCGTAGCAACCAGCCTTCTTAGCAACCAAGCTTTGTAGCAAGCAGCCTCTATGTCAGCCTCATTAGCAACCAGTTTCTACCTCACTGATCTTTAGAAATTAACACCTGGGACTAAGCACAGCATCATGGCTACTCTGGAAAAGGAAGCAATTTGGAGGCTTACCGATCAATGCCTTGTGTTCGGAAAACGGCGCTCTCGAAGTTTTCCAGTTAGATTAGAAACCAACTGTGAATATAAATGTATTTCACAAACTTGAATCTTAACCTAATGTCAGTCATACACAGGGACCTAAAATGGCACTGATTTTAAATGGGCTTCAGTGGCGAATAGTATCACTTGATAAATTCATTGAAAACTAAGCTATCAGTCACTATAGGAAAACGGGTAAATACATACATGCATAAACCCACATACATACAACTCGAATTTACTTCATCGATTTTGTTTTGAATTAATAAACTTCTTAGTGACTTATTTTTTTGGGGGGGAGGCTTATAAGAAATTAAGAGTTTTGATTACAATCATAGATCTGAGCAAACTAAAGCAATTGTATACAAGGACTTTCATACAGAACCTCTTGTGTCTACATTTAAGAGTAATTACTCACCAATCAACTATTTCATTAATCACTCAACCATGCATGTAACCCAGTGTTTAATTGGAGGGGTTCAACCCCCTCCGTCTTCTTCTAACACCCCCTCAGCTAAGTAACTTAAAAGATGTTGTGGGGGTCAGCAGGTCAACTCAATTATTTCATGTGGAAAATTTTAACAGTGGTAGACTCTGACCTGCATTTGTGTACTGTGGCAATCTGTAAAATTTTCGACACCCCCAGTTTTTCTTGACATCTGAAACACTGATCTAATGATTCATTCATCCGCTTACCCATCCAAACATTAACTCGTCAATTCATCCAGCTAACCATTCATTCATGAATTAATTTATTCATCCAGCTAGTTATTTATTCATGAATACATCCAGAGATCTGATACACTCATTCATCAATTCATTCATCTATTTGATAATTATAATCTATTCAGCCACACACCCATTTGTCTTTCTCTATTTCACAAATATCATTAATTTTGCACTCATCCAAAACATTGTTGTATCTTGATGCCTATAAAATCAGTCATCAATTCATCTACTCATTCACACACTACCCAAACTGAGGTGAACACCGTGGCCCCACTCTGAACCCTGAAGGCAAAGGCCCTTTTGCCACACTCTCTTTGGAAACAGGTGAAATCAGAAGAGTTTTAGAGCACATGATTTAACCCATAAATCTGCATTAAATACTGTACTGCCCTTTCCCACTTGGCCCATTTTTTCATTTCTGGATAAGCCCACCCATTAGAACACTACTTAGCTCCACTCTCAAAATTACGTCAACACCCACTGTTATGGCCGTATACTATTTTTGGTGCTATAGAGTGTTTTTCTTCTGGTTCTCTGCCTCTTAGACAGGTTCAAATGTCCGACGTCGCCACTCCTCTCATTGTTGGGCCTCTTCTTTCAGCTTTCTGTAACCATCTGTCATCATCCAATCCAGCATCATCTGTCTTGGTCTTCCTCTTCTCCTTCTCCCCTCCATTTTTTCCTTCAATGACCGTTCTTAGTCCTCTCAGCGTGTGTCTCTCTCTTATTGTGTGTATCAGGGCTCTTTCTTCTCCAATTCTTCCCATCACCTCTTCATTTGTTATACGTTCTGTCCAGCTGATTTTTTCCATTTTTCCCCATGTCCACATTTCGAAAGCTTCAATCAATCAATCAATCATAAAATTTATATAGCGCCTCTTCAAGGGGTTCTACTCAGAAGCGCTCCCGAGCCAGGCCTGATCATAGAGGAAAGTCTTTAATAGGGCGTAAAAGGAAGTCGAGTGAACACGAGGAGAATGGCGAAGGAAAAATGGCAAGTCATTCCAGGCTGATGGGCCAACAACAGAGAATGCTCGACGCTGCATAGTAGCAGTGCGGGCAAATGGAACCAAAAAGTCACCCCGAGAAGAGGAACGGAGGGCTGAGCGACCAGTAAGAGAGGAAGAGAGAGCTTATATCCACTTTTCTCATTCAAGTCTTCTTATATCCACTTTTCTCATTGTCCATGTTTCCGATCCATACAGCACCACACTCCATACCATGCAGTTTCTTTATCATTCTTTAATATCTTCAGATTCCTGTTTAGTTTTCCTCTCAGTAGCTCTCTCCTGTTTGAGAATGCCTCCTTTCCTATTGCTATCCTTCTTTTAAATTCTCTCTGTCATTTGGCATCTGACATGATGATACTCCCTAGGTAGCAGAATTCTTTGACCTGTTCTATCTTTTTTCCTCCAATGTGCATTCTGACTATTTTCCTTTCGTTTACTTATCTCCAATACCTTTGTCTTTTTGATGTTTATCTTCATTCCGTATTCGGTTGATATTGTGCTCAGTCTATCCATCATTGCCTGTAGACCTTTCTGGTTTCTCACCAACACTGCCTGTCATCTGCAAACGTTAATGCCTTAATCCATCTTCCACCGACCTTTATCCCCTCCTCCATATCCTCCCTCTACTGTTTATCTGACAAGCTCTTCTATATAGATATTAAATAGTAATGGTGACAGAGGGCATCCTTGTCTCAAACCTCTGCCAACCTTTCCTGGTTCCGAGTACTCTCCATCTATTCTTATTCGAATCTTTTGCCCCATGTATAAATTTCCTCTCAATCTTCTGTCTCTCCAATCTATATTCCCATCCACCTCAATGCATGTAATAGCCTTCTCCAGTCAACTCTATCGAATGCTTTTTCATAATCCACGATATCTATATTTAAGTATATTTAAATATAGATATCAACTGGTTCAGAATACTCTCAATCTATTCTTATTCGCACCTTCTCCCCAGATATAAGTTTGCAATCTACCTCTCCAATCTATTCCCATCCACGTCAATGTATGTAATAGCGTTCTCCAGTCAACTCTATCAAAATTTATGCTTTTTCATAATCCACGAAGCATATACACTGTGTCCGGAAAAAAGGGACCCCTTTTGGTAATATGAAAATAAACTAGTAAATGTTCATCGATTTTTAAAATTCCAAGACCATTTTAATCCTGATATAATTTGCTAAATACTGGTTAAAGTATGAAAGTTTTGTTATTTAATAATGACGTCATAATGACGTCATTTTCATCAAAATTCAAGCGTCAAGGACGGCACAAAAAATCATCTAAAAGTTTCAATATTATTTTAAACTGTCATTTATCAATTATAAAGTTTAGTTTAATTTAATTTTTATATCTGAATAATATTAGACTACAAGGCGTGCTCAAAGTGTCCGCCTTCGGCCTCAACACAAGCTTTCTGACGAGCGCGCCATTGGCCAATGGGGGACTCTGTAAAAATGGCTGCTATAGGTGGCGCCAGGATGGCATGGCGTTTGGCTACTCTAGGTAACATTGTGTGCTCTGTTGTGCGGTAGGTTTATTTCATAGACATCTTACATTTAATATATGATGTCTATGGTTTATTTACGCTAAAGTGACTTTACGGAGGTACTGCTTAGACCACATCACATACTGGCGACGCCTATCGCCGCTTAAAGGAACTGCTCACAGAGTCCCCCATTGCAGCATTTTCTAACCGTGTTGTTTTTACAATTTGGTATTTCAAGACGTCATTATGACGTAATTTTTTAACTGGGCCGTTCATAAATTACAGTTTTGTTGATAATTATGTCAGGATTAAAATGGTCTTGGAATTTTAAAAATCGATGAACATTTACTAGTCTTTTTTCGTATTACCATAAGGGGTCCCTTTTTTTCCGGACACAGTGTATATATACATCCTGACCATTCTGGCAGCTCTGTCTGTTAGTACTCTTAGTGTTCCGATCGCGTCCCTAGTTCGCAAGCCTTTTCTACAAAATATATTATATTACATTATATTCTATAATACTGCTACAGTGTTATAGAATATATTGCTACTAACTCACTTGCTTTATGTAATAAAACATGTAAACAATTACATATGTGTACACAATTACTTACATCTGTGTGTAAACAATTACTTACACATGTAAAAGCCAATTTATTTCAGTTGTAAACAATTTTTTACAGTTCTAAACATATATTTTCACTTGTAACCAATTGCTTTAATACACGTCGAAATAAGTTCTTAACACATTTAAACAATTAATTATAGTAAAAAATGAATACTAGAAACGGTATAGAACACATAGATGTAAAATAAACTATCAATTGATACATCCATTAACTGATCTACCAGCCATCTTTGACCAATGCATTCACTACTCCATTCATCAGCTTTTGCCATCTCTTTGCGAGGACAAGTACACGTACCCGATCTGCAAGAGAGGACATCCTTTCATGCAGTCTATTTTAAAATCTAAACTGTTTAAAAGTGATGTTTTGAACTGACGTATATTTAGCTACATTTAGTGAGTCCATGCATGTCTACATGCTCATACAAAAGTTGAATTCCGCGACCATAACATATTAAGAATTGATCATATAAGGCAGGTACAATTATGGACTTTCATAAATCGCTATACCCACAATTTACTACCCCCTACTTATCAAGGGTTTGACCTCCTTAATGCTAACTACACAACTCACGAAATCCAAATTCTCTCTATTTGGTCACATAGAACACCCGTGCATTGATCTTCAAACAATGAATCGAATTACCCGAAACATCCTTACTTCAGTTACATCAGCGTATAAAGTACAGTAGATGTGCATTTGTGTTATCTGTGTCATTAGTTAAGTTATTAGTTAATTAATAGTTAAGCTATACATAACTTCGTTCCTTTAGCGCTTCTAAAAGGCTTTTGCTGTGAGAAGCGCTTTTGTAAATAGCCAAATACAATACAATACAATATACTGCTGGCCACATTAAATCATTTATTACAAACTGTTCTCAGGTAGCCCTGGTTAGCGGGACCTCCGGCCCCTTCTGAGTCTCTTGTGTGACCTTAATTAAGTTGAGCCACCTCAGTGTAATTGTTACTTGTAATTTTGGGTTACCAAATAAACGAATACGATTATCTCCTCTTGTTACATCCTGTAATATATAGTCTATTTCAAATATGTACGTAATTGATCTATGCAATTAAATGCACGTGTTTGTCCACTTCAAGTAAATGCTTCTTACTTCCTTAAATACTTATGCAATGCAAGCAACTACAAGACATTCACATACCAAGTCTCTACTCATCCATTTATCCATCCATCTCAAATCATGTCTGCCATCCATCTGTCTATATATCCATCTAGCTATAAATTCATAAAGAATATATAGTCTGTGTGAAGAGCAGAGTGGACGATGTGTGATATTAAGTGTGGATGTATGTGTGAATGGTCATCATGTGAACTGGGGCAACATATGTGGCAGAGGACAGTCGCTTTTGACAGTGTGTGTATGTGCGCGTGTGTGTGCGTGCAAAGCATCCTAGAAGTAGCTTGCTACTGACGATGCTGTAGAAATTGTTGTCATTACATCACCTAACATACGTAAAGATGAATTTAGGTCAGTCAAGGCACCTAGAGGCTCATGTACACACGTCACAAGGCGGGTGCTCAGGCCTTGAATCCAACACATGAGACTCTGCCGTTTCAAGAAATTACTTTTCTTTTAAGTATGATGAGCCAGCAGACGACGGCATGGGATACCATGATACAGCCGCTGTCACCTCGGCCCATGATACAGCAGCTGAGCTCAGGCAGGATCACTACAAACTCAACAGTACCTGGGTACGCTAGCGGGCGGATGCAGAAGGCGGGGATGCAATGACCATGATTTAGCTTAGTGATTCCAGTGACATCGGGTTGGTCCTTCCACAAATCTGGGACATATAAAGCAGCTTTGGTAAATGTTCACATGTTTGGAACAGCTCTGCCTGATGCAGGATTTGAAGCCAGCATGATGCAACAGTTACCATTGCGTACTCGGTCAGCTGTGTACAGTTGGCTCGCGGCACACAGGTTAGGAAGCACTGAAAGTGTGACGTTTTATTCATTTGAGCCAACTTTATAAATGATCAAATACAATACAAAAAACTTTTACCACATATACATGCATCTGAGATTTACATACGTGATTCTGCTTTGCTAACAAATGCTTTTATTAGTGTTCCCATCCAAAATATGCACAACGAAGGGCAACATTATTTACCAAGTGATGGGGCAATGGGGTAACCTGGTACTTGTTTAAATTGGATACAAACACCACGGTCGCATTTCACTAAAAATTTTTACACCTCTAAAGAAGACAACTCTTTTTGTCTATATGTACAGTGGCAACACTAGGGGGTGCGAGGGGTGCGGGCCACACTGGGTGACACCTTCAGAGGGGGGTGACATCAAAATGACAAAATGACTGTCTAAACAAATTTTTGCAGAGTTTCAGCAGAAATTTCGCATTTTTAAAAATAACAATAATATATAACAAGAAAAATTCTGCTAGTTGTTTATGTCACTACTAATAAATTAGTCTGTTATAGCCTATACAGGAATTATGATTTACTAGTAACATTAGTACATAACGCATAACTAAGGATTCTGTATGGTCTGGTAAAGGAGGTCTATGTGGTGACACCATGAGTTACCACACTGGGTGACACCAACCGTAGTGATGCCACTGTATATGTATCAAAAAGTTGCCACTTGAGAAAGCAAGATCTATGGCTAAAGAATCCTCACTACAGAAACTAGCTGGCTATGGAAATTGGAATCTCAGTACAGTAAGACAGGAATCTCAAGACAATAAATAAAAACTTCAAAATGAATTCAAATGATGCAATATGACAAGCATAAGCTTATGCAGACAACTCTGCTATATGAATGATGGCATGAAGAGAGAAGCATAGAAAGATGCATCATGCATGCCTATGCTGGATTGACCACATAAACAAAGATATATAAGGTTTTGACTAAAATCAGCCTATAACATAAATGAAGACATAAAAAGACTTGGACAACACATGAGCACTAAACCTGACAAAGGAACGAAAAGCTGGAGATCATTTATTTGTACCAATCGCTGTCATGGCGGCAAGAACTGATGACAATAACAATGACATTCCATCTATTAATCAGCAGCTCTGATCACCATGCTCTTCCTGTCTGTCACACCCATCCATACATCGATCCATTCATGATTCATCCCTCCATCCATCAGGTCCATTTAGTAAACAACAAATTTCAAAAGCGCCATTTAAAGCTGGGTGCAGAGGGCACTAGCTTATTCACGAGCACTGTCGTTTCAGAGGTTGTCCAGAGATAGGAACGGAAGATCCCAGAGAAAGAAAGAAACAGAGGCAGAGGAGCTGATAAGATGGGCTTCGTTATGACGAGAAAGATAGGAAGGATCAGATTAAGAATTCTTAAAGACGTGAGACATTGGAGTGGAAAGGGTGATTGATAGAGTTCGTCCATTACATCCATCCTACGATGAACTAGGCCTAAATAAAGCCTTGAATCAGAGAGAATTCATGGCATTCATACTGCACTGTCAGCACTTTCAAATCCACCATCCATCTACCTTACGCGTCAAGTGCATCATAGCTGGAGTTGTTAAAGCGCTGATTAACTGAGGTGACCTATATTTGGGGTCAACGTTGAGGTCACAGGGCATTCGATGATAACCCAGATGGGGTTGCCCCATAGTAATGCTCACTGGATAAGAAAGGCGCTGCACCACTCACCAACAGATGTCGTTCTTCTCGGCCGAAACGTTGCGCTGGTTCCTTGAAAAAATCAATCACCGATTCATAATAGCGCTAGATAATGCCGTCCGACCGTCGTAAGGCTGACAAGAAAACGGGTCCGTCCGTCCGTCCGTAAGGCAGCTGCGTGGGTAGGTAGGGAGAAGGGAGCAGCGGCGAAGGCCACCAGATAAGGCGTCCGTCCGTACGTTCGAAGAGATATGGCTTCCAAGGCCGTGGCGGCGGCGCAGGATCCTGGGCAAAGGGAAGACGCCTTCCGTTTCTGGAATCGGGAATCCGGATAAAACCTCCTCCTCGCTCGACGACGACAACAACGGAGTCGGCGACTGTCCATCCGTCCGACTGCCACCACCTCCTCCTCCTCCTTACCCCTCCCCCTCAGAATCCGTCGGCCGCAACAGCCCGGGCGTCTGTCAGCACGGAGGCCACCACCAGCACCAGCCCGCTTCCCTTCCTCCCCGCCGTCCCTTCTTCCGTCCCTCTCTCTCCTCTGTCTTACCTATCCTTTACTGGCAGGGTGTTCGTGACGCAGGCCTCTGCGTCGGCCCAACCAGCGGCGGCATCGATCCACTCCGGGTAAATCGCAACCCGTCTAATCCACCAGCTCGAATACCACAACAGTTTCTCTAAGTCCCTTGAAACTGAACCTGTCCGTATTACTCTACCAGGTGCAACCATCCTGTTCGTTCTTCGATCGATTGCGCTCTGCACAGATGGCGCGGTGCGCGTCTTGGCCGGGCGCGTAATGAGGCTGCGCGCGTTGCAGCCCGTGTGCTGCCACGGCGGCGCGAAAGCCTACGGGCCGCCGCCGCCGCCGCCACGGAAGCTGGCCTTACGGAACCGCCGCCGCCGCCGACTCTCGCACCTTGCAGCCGCTGCTGCCTAACCTAGGAAGGGCGGCTGATGCTCTGCTAGAGCATCGACTGGATTGATTTGCATCTGACGTTACCCGTCATCGCTGTGCGCGTTCCCTAATGGCAACCGCACTTCATATATATATTTAGGTAGTGCATAGACACGTGTATGTATTGCATGTACCCCGTTTCGTATTAATTATATATACATGTATACGCATGCATGCATATAAATTGTATTATCTAGATATGGCTCAATACTACAAATATGTATACGTATGCAATAAATATAACCACGCTTCCTCTGTGTGTGCTTGAGACGTGGTTATTCCCCTTGTATATTGTGTGGTTATTCCCCTTGTATATTGTGGAGCCCGTGCACTACGCGTCTGTAGATGCTGATGGTGTCGGCCAGCATGCATTTGCTGCTGCTTTGCATAGACTAATTCCCCACATTATGCAATGTACGGTGTGTCATAACGACCCGCTCTGTCGTCGTCAGACTCTGGTCATCGAAGGGATGGACAGCGAGACTTAACAAACATGAGAAAATAGCAGGCACTGGACTTCACCAACGACTAAGATGAATGGAGCTCATTTCATTCGAAGAAATCGCCGCCAAATGGCCGTCATGAATTGGTCTCATGCACAACGCTGGCTGTTTTACTGCGACGAAGTTCAGCTAAAAATTAAAATTCTGTTTTGTGTTCAACTGTGATACATGTATCAGTTCTTAGAATGTGTTTCCGTAGACAGTTTTATACAGAATTAATCATCTTTGACATTACATTACATATTCAACATTTCCCCAATAAGTTCTTTTGTTTATTCGTTGTCCAACAGACATTTCCATGAACACTACAGCTAATAATATTGTTCTCCCTACTATGCACTGGACAATGAGAACTCTCTAGATATGTGCAGAGTTGGGACAAATAGGTCTATTTCTCAGTGATCGGGCACAAAGTACCCTATTATACACACTCAACATCAATCCTTCAACAATGTTAAGGATTGTTCAGTTAACAAAAAATCATATCAGTGAGGGAAACGAATATGATTGGATAGTTATATTCTGTATGTGTACACTGACTTTTGCTTAATTCAGTCTTTGTTAAGTGTTTCCTCGGCTTTCGAAATACCAACTTTGGTGTTGTTTCGGTTTTCTCAACCTCGCAATATTGACTATCTTTAGCTAAATCGACACACGGCTGGATGGAGTCGCCACTGACCATAGCCACCTTGCCGCCCTCGTAACCCTCAATAGGCTACGGCCCCGACCAGCTGTGTATACTGAATAAAATTAAAAATGGCAAAATGCACGGATGTTTACGAAAAACTGTCCGGTCAAAAAATTCTACAGCAATACTAACAGAATATTTATCTAGCTCCTCTACACATTAACTGTTTTTGCACTTTTTGGATGCACTGTCTCCGGGACATGTGTTACCGAATATAGAAATGACGACAACAGCGAAAACCAAGACAACGTATGTGAAGGCTAGCATCACGTAGAACGTCAGTGGCGCCGCCTGGGGAATGTTAACGAACTGAGATCCCTGCATGAGAGCCACGGACAAGCAGACGGCCACTGCCTTCCACATCCAGTGTCGCCCTGAGTCTCGTCTAATGGAGTCCGATGCCCAGTGAAGTCCCAGACCCAGACCTGCAAGGTAAAGAGAAAACCGATTTATGCTAAGACCATACGCTCCGGAGGTGCTAGGCTTTCTACATGGGGAAGGAAGGGTGGAAAGGAGATTCTAAAAGTAGGCAAAAGAAGCACCAGTTCACGACACATTCCGTTAGCCATTAAAAAAATACATAGTATAAAGAAGTGGCCTAAACTTTAGAAGGGTAGCTGAAGGGGCAAAGTTTTCACTTAAGGGCCATGCATCTGGCCTCCACTTTAGAACCAACACTGCATACACAGTTACATATGCTCCTGGACAATTATGCAGCATCTTTAACACTTTAAAAATGTGCTGCATTGGTTTCCCGGTCACTTTTAGTACATGCTCGTCATTAAAGTGTTAAAGGGCCTCCCAAAGACATACAAACCTAACAAGACAGCCAGCTATGGAGACATACACCCAGGCAAAGGAAAAGACTGAAAGTCATAAATGAAAAACACTCCAAATGTAACAAGCGCCCTCTTTGATACAACTGTATTTTGATATTGCCTTCCTTCCAAAGTTCAGAAGTGCACATGACCATGCGACAGAACATCGATGGTGCAGAGCAATTGTGCATGAAGGACTTACTCAAGGACCATACGCAGTAACTGCTTCGGATGAGGCTCGAACCCGCACTCTCTGTGTTACAGGCCAAGCACTCTAACCAATCGGCCCTTATGAACATTATTACCGTACATTACATCAACATAGTCTTTTCCTCTATAATGCACATCTGATTAACAATATTGACCAAATAAAGTGGTTTTATGTTTACACAAGTTTTATTGCTGTGATATGATAGAGATGAGGAAGAAAACAATTCTTAAATGAATCCAAAATATCTGCACTCAGAAGCCAATTTTTTAAAGTAATAATAAAAACACAACGAACTGAACAGATTTGAAGGTCATAGGTACGTACCCACAAGAGAGCTGGCATCTCTTATGATAGCTGCAAAGAGCGTAGTGTCGAGGTGAATCCAGTCCTCGTTTTGACACCACTTCTTAGCCAAGGTCAGGGACCAGAACGGGTCAATGCCTGTCAGCTGGATGACCAGAAATATCAGTAAACCAGCAAAAAGAAGCAGCAGAGACATGGTCAGGTAGACCTTCAAGGAGAGGTAGTCAATGGACCGAAATCGGTAGGATGCAACAGCCAGAAGGATCCCTGGAATAACATTGAAAGCCAGAGAAAACATTTACCTGAATATAACTGAACTGATCAACTGATCATTTCAGTAGTCAATTATAACACTGTTAACTACAATTAATTAAAAAATGAAAGATAACTTGATGGTTAACTCAAAAAAATTGAATAAAACTATAGCTGATGCAAGTGCTCTTTATCATTTTTTGCTCTGAAAAGAATTCAGTTGTAGCAGCAATAATAATTAATTATAATAGAAGCTTTACAAAAGTTTACACTACAACTGCATATTTCTGAGTTTAAAATAAATAGTGCAAAATCTATCAATATTATTACATTATTGTCCTCAAATGCAAGCCCAGTTTCCAATGTTTACTGGACCACTCTGACTGTGGTAACTTGTAAGGTTATGGATGTTGTAACATCAGCTGGGTTAGGACCTGCTTTCCAAAGACCAACAGATAGTCCTGAGCCCACTCAAATTTAGGTCATGCATGTCATTGCCTCAGCCGAGTTAAGGCTTGCTTTCCTCCGAACTACAGATGATCACGAGACCATTCTGATTCAAGTCTTCTGAGTCTTCTGGATTAAGGTTTGTTGTCCACTGACCTGCAAATGTTCCAGAGACCACCTGGTGAGGAAAATGTGCTGCAATGAAACATTGTGACACACAGACGAGAACCAAGACTGAGGCATAGCCAAGCCACGGCAGGAATCCTGAGAGCCACCTGGAAACAAAATCAGAGCAGACTTTGGAAAACTGCAAATTATTCTCATCATCTACATAAGTAAGCAGACTTAAAAATCACAGAAGTGTTAAATATCTCTTTTGTCACAATATTTTAAAACTTTTTTTATAGAAAAGTGCAACATACATGCTTATTATATGTATGCACTAGCACATCCTTAAACAAACAAAGAAATACACATTAATGAGCAAATCTAATTATAACCCATACCTAGACTTAGAAACTTGGACTAGGACAGGTTGGATGACCTCCTTTACGAGAACAAATAAGACTGCTGATGTCACCATTGCATGACCCGACGGACTACCTAGACTCATCAACACAGAACAGCTTCAAAATCAAAGCAGGAGTTAGACCTATAATTTTATTACTATTAACAACTGTGCCTATCCAATGTAGAAATGATCCCTTACAAAGAAATAATACAATGAATAAATAAATGAGGAATTCAACTTTCAGCAGGAAAAGTAGATAGGAAAACCTTTTAGAAAATATTAAGAAGGCAAAATTATGCTACTGGCAAAAGAAATAAGCCTACAAATGGTATTTAAACTAGGCCTATTATGAATGAAATTTCCAAGTAGAAACTTATAGAAAAAGAAAACAATTTTGCTTACTACCAACAACAAATAATTAGCAATATAACTACTATTATTTTTCTTTTTAAATAACGTAGAATTGCATCTTTGTGATTAATTAAAATAAACAAAAGAACTTATCTTAAAATGCAAGTCTTGGCAAACAAGTGATATTGCTCATGGCAATACTACATTGTACTAGATTCAGAGGCAGATAAGTGTCTGAAGTTGGGTTGAGGGATGAAGTGAAGCAATGGTCTGTGTGGACCTGTAAGATAGTATGCCAAGATCGGATCTTCACATAGCCTCTGTCAATGCAGTATGGCACTACTGGTACTATTCAAGCAATGTACCTCACTTATGTTGACTATAGACAACATGAAAAAGACACAAGGCTTGGACTAACATGGGAAACTCACTAAATCACTAGGAAAATCACTACAAAATCACAAAAAATTACGGAAAGAATGAAGATTATTTATTTTCATTTGCTGCCACCAAATAATGGTTGCCAGAAGCTGATGATGCTGAGGATAATGATGACTCTAACTTACCAGGTCCTGTCTCACAAGTCATGTGGTACTGGTCCAGGACATTGCTATTCTCCTCATGGTACCACTTGGTCTCATGAATCCACCAGTATGGTCTCTCTCCACGCATAAACCTTCAATTCAATACCAGATTTACATAAACATTTAAGTAGTGTTGTTTTAATAATGTCTCAATTTTAGTTTTAGTTTTAGTTATGATTGTTAGTCTTCATTTTTAGTTTTAGTTTTAGTTTTTATTGTGTGTAAATATTAGTTTTAGTTTTCGTTTTAGTTTTTATGGATCAATTTTAGTTTTAGTTTTAGTTTTAGTAAGCTAATTTTAGTTCTAGTTTTAGTTTTAGTAAGTTTAGTTGTAGTAATTTAATTTAAGTTTAAGTTTTACCAATTATTTAATTCCATTTAAATTTTAGACACAAAAACTAAATATTCAGGGTTTGGTTGTCCCAGCACCACCAGTCACTTGAAGTTTGGTTATTTTGCATAATATTATTAGTGTTCCTAATTATTCGCCATTTATTGTATGGGTTTTAGCGTTGGTCGAATACAAGATGGATTGACGAAAAGAATTCTTGCTAAATAGATGTCGGATTGATGAAAATAATTTTTACTTAAATAGAAGTGGGATTGATGAAAAGATTCTTGCTTAAATAGAAGCGGTATTGATGAAAAATAATTGTTGTTTAAATAGAAGCTAGAGTGATTAAAAGAATTTCTGCTAAATAGAATCTGGATAATGATTGACGAAAAGAATTCTTGCCCAAGTCGAAGTTGGATTGATGAAAAATAATAATGCTACAGTGGACGAATAATTAAGAATGCTAAACTGCGAAAGTAGAAGTGCTAACACAGCACTGTGTCGCATCAAGCTCAATACTATAATAATAATAATCCCAAACAGGGCTGTCCTTTGGTCGACCATTGATACTCGTCACGCTACAAGTCAGAGACGAGTGAGGCATTCGACATTACTGCATTAATCAAGTGAAATTGTCGCAGTAAAGTACCAAAGCTTTTGTTAAAATCGAAATAGATGAATTCTTAGCGGAAAGTAAATAAAGAAAAACTGAAAGTAGCAACATCTCGTTCTCATTTTCCTCGCGTGTCTTAAAATAATTATACGAACAAATGTTAGCAGAGCATACCTTTGCACACAATGCACAAGGCAGTACAATACAAATGGTGAATTAAGTAAGTAAAGAAAAATTTAAAAAAATATTTTTTGATAAATATAGTTTTCGTTTTCGTTTGATCAATTTTCGTTTCGTTTCAGTTTTTATTGCTATAAATTTCGTTTTAGTTTTAGTTTTCGTTGTCTGCGTATTTTAGTTTTAGTTTTAGTTTTCGTCAACGAAAACGTTCAATTTTCGTTAATTGGCATTTTCGTTTTCGTTTTCGTCAACGAAAACAACACTACATGTAAGACACAGCATCTGTACTAGGCATTCATAAAAGGTATAATGCTGAAAAAGTAAATATTTAGCGCTACACTGCATTTCTTGTAGGCAGTGTTAACCAATATGGCATGTTAAGTTTAATATTTTTAATAGGGGGACATAACACCACTACATGACATACAGAATTGTGCATAAACAGGAAGTACATAATCAAGTTTACACTAAGTATGTATGCACATGTATGCATACAAGTATATTTGTAACTGAGCATCTCTCAGGCGCTATTAAGAACATCCACAAACACACTTCTTGCTAGCCTGATGTGAAGCTCCTGTAGCTGAAGTTCTCCATAAGCCATGCCCATCTCAGTGTTTAAAAGGTGCTACATGTGAATAAATGAATGGTCTTTGCATTAAATCATTTTGAATGGCACAGTGGCAGATTGCTAAAGTGGTTGCCATTCAATATATCACATGTGTTTTTCTTTTCAAACTCACAGGATTTTTCATGTGTTTTTACTTTACAATACAAATTTTATCATAATCTTTTTTATGGGCAAGGTTTACAATACAACTCTTCAGTCTCTCACCCTAACCTTATTAGGGGCAACTCAATGGCATGGCCAGATTGTTCTACCCCAATCTGGATCAATGAACATGCAAATCATCGTTATTGCACTGACTTTCTAAACTTAAAGAGATGCTTGACTGGTGTGACCCCTTGTAGATCACCCATCGTTGAACCTGACAGACATGAAGGGCAGAATCCATGGGCATACATCCTCCTCATAACTCATATGGGATGGACCCTACAAACATGCATGTCCTCTTTTAATTCACCAGAGCCATATACTGGAAGAAAGACAAACCACTTTAAGATTGCATTGATCCATTCCGACATGGAAGCCAGCCAAAGAATACGCACACCGGCCGAGTGGTTCATGTGAAATGCAATTGGAAAGTAGAGAAGAAACGCATTTCTTGGATTGCCAAAGTGCGACATCCATAGCATCAATTCTTTGTGATCCTGTTAAACAATTTAAAATTGTAACTATAATCCCCACTGCTTCCAAATCATTTGGTGATGTATCATAAATTTTACAAGTACGAAAATGCATATTTGAAAAGTGAATTTTTTAACAGTAATAAAATGTGCAAATTAAGATAAGCCAAGTAGGCCTACTGTTATAGTACTAACCAGTGACGTAACTAAGACTTTTCGTTTGGGGAGGGGGGTTTAAGCCTTGAACATGGCGAGTGCGTTAGCCCGAGTCTATAGTGGAGCCGGTGGCTTGATTAATGTTTTTGGGGGCTTCAGCTTCGTTTGGAGCCCCCCAAGCCAATGCTAGTTATGTCCCTAGGACTAACTACAAATTATATAACTGCTTTGAGTAAGAAATCTGTAACAGCACATCGCATACTTGTATCGCCGATCAGTGATCACGTATTGCTCGATGTAGTTTACTACATCAGGCTACATTAAGTGTAACCATCATTTATCACCAACACAACCATCATTATCACTGACCCATCACCAACAACCATAGTTGTCACTGCCAAAACCATCCTCATCAACATCATGATGCATGTATACCTATCTGGACAATCATGTAGCTCCTTTTGAGAACTCAAATGCTCTGGTTGCAATATCATCATCGAAATCTACCTAATTTTAATTCTATATATTATATTGATAAGTAATCATGTAGGCGGTAAACGTTAACAAGTACAATCACCCCTTTCCATTTAATGATGCACGCGAATTCAAATCCTAGACACAGAGGCAAAAAAACTGAAACATCGCTCATCATGCAAAATAAAAGCACGCACTCGGTGATTACACTCCAACAATATAAAATTAAACAAGACTTCAATTCAAACCTTCAATCCATGCTGAATCTGAAAAATTAAGTTGAGACCTTCAACGTGTAACCAGTCCATCTGCTGAGACCGATTCAACTAAAAATAACCAGCAATCTTATTTTCCAGCTAAACCCATGTTGAATAAGTTAACTGGTGTCTATACTCTGGCAGATTCAAGGGCTGAAAATCAGGCAGCCAATTTTACTGTGTTTCATGTCTTGTATGGTGGGTAATTTCTGAGGACATAGTGTGGTCATCTGTCTTTTTCAGCTGGTTTTCCCATTTGGGTAGTATGTCGTTTCAATGTCTATCATTACAGCCTATCATTTCATCGTACTAAATGAAAAAATACAAATGCGCCTTTATGGAATGGGTGTACCATTAGTTTCATAATGCATAAAAAAAGCACAATATTGCAACTCAAGAAGGGAACTAAAAGGCCGTCCATAAATGACGTCACGCTATTTTGGCCGATTTTTAACCCTCCTCCCTCGTCACACTTCGTCACAAAAAGTAAGACCCCTCTGAAAATGACGTCACAAAGCGCTGACTCTCCCCCTAAAACCAATTTCTATGGCGAACCAAAATGCTCCTGGAACAAATAGCGAAAGCATGAATATTTTAAAATCTAAATATTGAAATAATTAGAAAATTATTAATAATGGTGCCCGTATACATTAAAATAATTAAAAAATAAAATTTAATCCTCAAAATTAGTGCTGTTATTATTATAATTAAAATTTAATTATAATAATAACAGCACTAATTTTGAGGATTAAATTTTCATAATTTTTAATTGTTGTTAATTGTGTTAATTTTAAATTTAATAACATAGACCTGGTGTGACGTCACACTACTCAGACCCCCACCCCATGTCAAAATTTCCGACCCCTCCCCTAGGTGCGTGACGTCATTTATGGACGGCCCCTAAGCAGACCTCCAAAATCAGCAACCGGTTTGGGGCAACTCAATGGCATGCCACACAAGTTAAACCGGAATTATGGCCAGACTGGTCCCATCGATTAGCCATGTTGCCATGCATAACCCATTCACGATATAAATGTTTTTCACGATATGGTTAGGAGGCGGAGTAGTAAACTCCTCATACTATAATTATCTCTACCTCTGCTGGATAGTAAAACTGATGACAAACTGGCTCTAAATTTCTTGGCTTGGCTGACTTACAAACAGTTCCCACAATGGCTCTAGACTTTATCCTACTCAGAAACTCAAATCCAGCGCCGCTCACTTAAATCAACAAACTTAAATTGCAGAATTTAAATGTTTTTTAACACTTAACTATGCGTTGTTATTAAAAGCCACACAACGTGTTATGCTTTCACTCAAGGACCTATTATACAGAGGATTGGAAACTGCTTATACAACGTCGACGTGTGGCGATAATCAGGGTCTGACAAATATCGCATCTTCTTTGCATAACAAAGCATTCAGGTAATTATATTTATGAAGGCAACTCGATTAATAGGCTAATTACGTTTGCGAAGCAAAAATTGGGTGTGGAGATTTAGAACACCATAATTATTTAATTAAAAAAAATTGAGGTGGGCGACATCTGCGTATAAGTGTGATACGGATATATAATTATTTCACGAGTAACCATTCCTCTATAATATACTTGACTTTCCTAGAAATCTGTTTAGTGAACTTTAGTCCTTTAGAAGGTGGGAAGAGATTGGAGAACGTGGAGAGGCGCGCTAGGAAAGCAAGGATACGGGGAGGAAAACGAAAGAGGAGAAAGGCTTCTGAGCTTCTGTCTAAATAACAACCTGCAAATAATGAATACGGTGTTCCAACAAAGGAAGGCCAACAGGAAATGGACATGGGAGTCAGTGGCGTAACTTCATATTCTGGGCCCCCCTGCAAGATTTTCAAAATGGGCCCCCCCTCCATACAGCCGATGACAATCTGATAGACAATTTTATGTTTCAAATTATCGACTCACTTTTGAGGCATACATTTTAATGATTTTAATTTATGATATTTTATTTTATTATTAATTTGTAATCTTATGCCACAACTAAAAATTGTTTTCGATTTGCATTAAAATTGATTAAAATGAGTCAATTTTACATCGTTTTTTAAGTTCGTTTTGTAAATCCTTCTTTTTCCGTCGTTTAGCTGCTCCACTTAGAGGCTTGCTAGCCATCATTAGTACAATTTTTTATTTTTAAATCTTAAATTTTGTATTGTAATCCGATCTAATGTTTTGTTGTTATATAATTTAAAAAAATAGTAATAATAATTTTACATTTTTATATTATTAAAAACTATTTTATTAATCTATTTAAACAAACTTTTTAAATAAATATCAACAACGATGGCCGACGGAAACTTGGCAATGAGACTAATGACGTCAGCATAAATCAAAGACGAAAAGTGAAACTAATTGAGTGAATTAACTGCAAATTTCAACGTCATCTGGCGATTATAGTTTGCCTTCGAGTCACTGCTCACTAGCTTAAATCAAAGCCTAGAAAAATATGCGCCGACCGCGCATCAATAGTAATATTCCACATCATCTGCCTGCCTGCATGATTTATTGATTTTACAAGGCTAAGGAGTTTACAAGGAGTTTCGGTTTCCGGCTTTCTGCTGTGCATTTATTAATTAAAATAGTTCATTTTTCAGGTTTGAAAATGGGCCCCCTTTTACCTGGGCCCCCCCGCAGTTGCAACAAAGGAAGGCCAACAGGAAATGGACATGGGAGTCACCAGACGGCAGGACTAAGAACATGATAGACTTCATAATGGTGAACAAAAGATGGAAAAGCTCAATAACAAACTGTCGAACATATGCGGGACCGGACATAGCATCCGACCACAGACTGGTGATGGCAGGAGTCAGAATAAAGATGAGAAGGACACACAGGATAACAATAAATAGAAGATTTGATACGGAGGCTCTGGGAGAAGGAGCTACCAGGGACCAATTCAGATCGCATCTGGAGAGCAGATGGAGCCAGATTAAAGAACAAGATACGGGTACTGTGGAGGATCTATGGAGAGAGATAAGAACCGCTTACACGGAAGCAGCGCAGCAGGTGCTGGGACACGAGAAGAGAAGGAAGAAAAAACCATGGATAACCAGGGATATATTAGAGCTGAGTGACAAGAGAAGAGAAATGAGAGGGACGCGAACGCAGAGTGAAGCAAATATGGGAAGATACAGAGCTATAACGAAAGAAATCAAAAAGAAGAGCAAACAATGCAAAGAAGAGTGGATAGAGGAACGGTGCAAAGAGGTGGAGAGCACTACAGGAATGGCGAACACGGGAAAGCTTTTCCAAACAGCTAGGGAAATATGTGGAACGGGCATTGTAAGACTAGCAACTGTGAAGAACAAAGAGGGGAAAATACTGGACAGCAAAGAAGAAATTAAACAGCGTTGGAAACAGCACTACGAGGAGCTATATAATAGCGGAAATCCTGTGGACAGAACGGTACTAGAAGAAATACCAGTTAACAACAAACAAGAAAGAATGCTGAACATAATGGAGGGAGAGGTAGAAGCAGCAATCAAGAACTTGAAAAGGAAAAAGGCGCCAGGAGAGGACAACATCACGGCAGAAATGATCCAAGCAGGAGGAAGCTGCTCGGTAGAAATGCTGCACAGCATCTGTAACAAAATCTACACTGACAAAGAATGCCCCAGCGACTGGAGCAGGGCAGTTATAGTGCCAATACACAAAAAAGGCGATAGGATGGAGTGCAGTAATTATAGAGCAATCAGCTTGCTAAGTGTGCCAGGAAAGGTATATACAAAAATACTACAACAGCGACTGAAAAGATATGTGGAGACTGCGATGGATGAAGAACAGGCGGGATTCCGACAGGGGAGAGGCACAGTGGACCAAATATTTGTGATCAGACAGCTGGCGGAAAAGTACATTGCAAGAAATAGAACACTTTATAACAACTTCATAGACTATAAGCAGGCGTTTGACAGTGTGTGGCAGGAGGGACTGTGGAGAACGATGAGGCACTGTGGGGTGCCAGAAGAGTTGGTAGTACTGGTAGAGGCTATATACAACCAATCAAGGAGTGCGGTCAGGGTGGATGGAGAACTGACGGAATGGTTTGGAATTACGGTGGGAGTGAGACAAGGCTGCGGAATGTCACCGGACCTGTTCAACCTATTACTGGAAATAGTGATGAGGCTGGCAAAGGAAGGGAATGAGACAGGAGTCAGCCTAAATGGAAGACCGTTGAACAATCTTAGATTTGCCGACGACATCGATCTGATGGCCAATACCCGAGAGGAACTACAGGACCTGACGAACAGAGTAGACAGAACTAGCAGGAGAATGGGACTCAAGATCAACGAGGCGAAAACAAAAACGATGATCATCGGGAAACAACATGAAGACCTAAGAGTGACAATAGGGGGAGAGACACTGGAACAGGTTACAAAGTTTGTATATCTGGGAGGCATGATGACGGAGGATGGACGATGCGAAGAGGACATCAAACGAAGAATCGGGCTGGCTTGTGCGGCCTTTGGAGGACTCAACAAAATGTGGAAAACGAAAAGCCTCTCAATCAGGACCAAGATGAAACTCTACTATACCCTGGTGGAACCAGTATTACTATACGGATCGGAGTGCTGGTGCCTGAGGAAAGAGGATGAGAGAAGACTATTGGTGGCAGAAATGGGGTGGTTGAGGAGAATCATGGGTAGAAGCAGGAGAGACAAAATAAGGAATGATCAAACAAGAAAAGACCTCGGAGCGGAGGAGACGGTGATAGAGAGAATTGGGAGACGAAGACTTGGATGGTACGGACACGTGAGACGGATGGCGGGAGAGAGACTGCCCAATGCGGCGCTACACGGTCACGTGGAGGGAGAGAGGAGCAGGGGAAGGCAACGGAAGACCTGGATGGACAACATCCAAGAAGACCTACAGAAGAGGGGTACAGACATAACAAAGATCGGCAGCATAGTACAGAATAGAGAACAATGGAGAGGCTTCATAAGGGCCTCATCGTCGGGAAACTGACGGAAGAGAAATAAGAAGAAGAAGAAGTCCTTGACCAAGGACCAAGGAATCTCGACCAAGGACCTTTGTCAATGACCATAGACATCATATATTACATATATTAAATAGGGGGAGGGGGCGATAGCGCATTGGATAAAAACGCTGGCATGGAGAGCGTGAGGTACCGAGTTCGAGCCCCCGTTGGGCGGATATGCTTTGTAGGCTGCTATTAGCGCCGTGTACTGCAGGCTGTCTGTTCTGTTAGTAGTTAAGATTTAAATTGCATAACATGTAAATGTACAGCGCAGTGCGTTTGTCAGGCGCTTCAATAAAGAAAAAGATTATTATTATTATTATAAGATGCCTAGGCCTATTATTACGACGCAGTTTTTGTTACTGGCCATATATATATTCCGTGCTTGCCCAGTGTTTAATCTACTCCCATTGCTGTCGGGGGAATCGACATAATTATTTGAAAAGTGGATGACGGGGGTGGGGGTAGTAGGCTAACGAGAATTTTCCAAGAATTTTCGAGAACGGGGGTAGTACAAAAATTAAATCCTGGGGAATTATCCCTAAATTTCACACTTTCTATAAAAAATTACATGTCTTTCATTTTTCTGGGGAACTCGATCCTGGGGGAACTTTCCCCCTAAGAGACGTCTAGATTAATTAAACACTGGCGCTTGCCATTAGATGAGTGGAGCTCGTAATGAGTAGACGTCCTCTAAATGATATTTTGCCAATCATATTATGACGTCATTTTTGAAATTTTATTAATTCATTCATTCATTCATTACAAAGTTTTATATAGCGCCCCTTCAAGGTTACTACTCAGGAGCGCTCCCGACCACAGCACGGTTGAAAAGGACAGTTTTTAGGCAAGTATAGAAAGATTCAGAGTGGATTCTGGGATGCAAGCGCAGCATCAAAGGGAGCCCGTTCCAGAGGGATGGACCAACCACTGAGAAGGCTCGATTCTGCTTAGTAGCTGTGCGGGCAAAAGGGACCATGAGCACGCCCCGCTCAGTAGAGCGGAGAGAGCGACGACCCGGAGCACCCAAGGTAGGGCAGCAGAGGTCGCGTAGATAGGCAGGGGCTAGGCCCAGCAAGGACCGCCAGACCAAAGCGATGATCCGATACGAGATCCGCTGCAGCAGAGGGAGCCAATGAAGCACATCCAGCATATAACCTGAGACGTGGCCAAATTTGGGAATACGTCCGCAAAGGCGTGCAGCAGAGCGCAGGACCCGGTTCAGGCACCCCAACCGACAAGCTGGGAGGCCAACATAGAGTGAGCAACAGTAATCAAGTCGGACAGTGATAAAAGAGTGGATGAGAGTAGCGGTGGAGTCTGATGTAAGTGAGCGAGCAACAGTGCGAAACTGGCGTAACTGATAGTATGAATCACGGCAGAGGCGATTTATATGTGGGGCAAAGGTTAACTCTTGGTCCAGTGTAATGATGCCTTTCGTTGCTTCCCATTATAATATTTCGTCTGTCGTATTATGACGTCATATTTATAGAAATAAATTATGAGGCAAGTTCACATCCGCCATTTTGACCATCAGTGCATTGCCTTCTAGATACTATCTAGAAGGCAATGGTCAGTGGCGTCTGCATTTTGCAAGTTGCTGTAAAAGTTCTAATATTTTTTGATCGACAGATGAATGTATTCTAAGCTTGCTTGTGTGCACCCGTTTATTTCTTGATTCATACTTTTGGTAGGTCGAAGTTTGCTGGAACTTGCAATTCTTTAGGCCTACATTTATATGGATAAATCTTGCGGATTCCGCCGCACTGGAAAGGAAAATTTTACTTCCGCGGCGGAAAACCGTCTCTCGGTGCTCGTTTCTCCTTCATATAAGCATTTGCAATGACAGCGCCATAGAAGTTTCCAGATTACATTAGATTTGATTGTAATAATATGATATTTTGTTTGAAACTCTGTGTAGGCCTACACTGAATTTGTGAATGACTGCGCTCATGAATGACCAAATATTCTGGTTTTCCGCAAAAGATTCTCCAATATTAGAATATGGGTTCTATATATAATGGGCTCCATGTGGGCATGCTGGTAGGATCACAGCATGGTCAACTTGCGTTGTTCGTACTGCTACTGCTAAATATTAATCTACTTTAATTACTCTATCACCACCATTTAGGATGTACTATACACATCATCATATATTCGTTTAATGTGTTAACAACAGACATTCTAACGCTGTAGGTGTACATAGAAAATAAAATACATCTAGATATTATAGTATGAATTAATAATAGCTTAGTAAGAGTTCATGAATAACATACGAGATATAAAATTTCGTGAGTCCTTGTCAGGAAGGTTAAAGTTATGTGGTCTGATCCGGTCTGACCCTAAGAAAATAGGGCGTAAAATGTTGATTAGGAAACATGCATCTGAGGGAATGATTCTCATTTAAGAGGATGGCAAACACGCTTTATCTATTCTGTGCTTAAAGAGTGAAGTGCGTTATAAGCAAGAACATTCATAGAAGGAGAATCTGATTGAATAAAACCAGAGCGTTTTAATCTGTTATTCAGATGTTCAATGCGGGATTTGTCCTTTTCGCTCGCCAGTCCCCACCAGGCGGGAGAAGCATACATTGTTCTGGCTATGATGGTGGCGCGGGTGATCAGTTGTAGAGAATCTGCAGATGCACCATGGTTTTTGAGTGTTTTAAGGGCGAAGATTGAAGCAGAGCCACTTTTGACGACTTTGTTGATGTGTTCCGTGACAGAAAGTTTCTCATCGATGGTGATTACTATATGATTACCAGTTTGAATTCTGTTACAGTGTCTTTGGTGAGAGTTACGAATCAACTTACGATACTTCCAGAACGCAATTGCAATCAGTTGTCCAAGTTCATTACGAATCAGAATTCCACAGTCTTTCATGCTCAGTGATCGAAAAACAGAGTGGAACCCCCAACGTCATGGACTGCAACAACTACAGAGCTCTCTGGGTGAAATGGGAGTCGGGTGGGAGGGTAACAGTCGGCAAGGGAGCTGTCATTGGAAATTCCACGTTCCTAGATTGGGTCATGATAACGAGAAAAGGATGTTCAATGGTCTTACCATCTCAACATGGGATGGTGCCTCTGGATTCTGGGATTTCTCATCTCTCCAAGGACCAAGGTATTTGTGTGTCACTATTTTTAATCTGGCCATTTTATACAGAACTTCACATGCAACCTTGTAAGGTCAAAGGTGAGGGAATCCGAATCCGGAATCGTGGGACGTGCGTCACTAATGCCCATGATAGCAGCTATTGATGTTTTTATCTTGTTTGATCTACTGGAGTTTTCTGATTGATGTTTAAGTACACCATCTGCTTTTTGTGTTACATTAATAAAAGGTTTACTTGCTTATCTACTCTTAAATTAAGGCATACCGAAATAGATTTCTTTATTAGATTACATGCTATTGATTTAGGTAACACCTGAAATCACCTATATTCATCTTCACGCAGGCGAACTACAACTGTTGAAGCTACGCCTGGCTATGGCCGATATATACAACTATATAGCATCCAAAGTCAAGTCATGCGAGGATGCCCACATACTGTGCTCGAGTGCAGTCTAAGACCTCAGCAATAGCCAGGTAGGCCTATGGAATTTCTTTGAAAAAGATTATAATATTATACTTACAGATAACCAAATCTTCACATTGTTTTTATGTTTTCTTCTTTCACTTAATGCAAGTCGAAGTTAAGTCTGATAATTTGGTATTTGCTAAATGTTGTCAGAAACGCTAGACATAACAATTATGGTTGTTTATTTCCATGAATATTTTCTTTAAAATTATCACAGTACAATTTATCGCAGAGCATACACTGTGAATTAATATTGCAGTTTTTTGCTGACTCGAAAGATGTAATTATATCAGTTTGTCATTGTTTTCAATTGCAGTCAGTTTAGTCAGAGCAAATTCAACGACTCTTCAAGGCTTCTGGACACTTCACAAGTTGACGATTGGCATTCAGGAAATGAAGTTCAAGGCCAAGTCTTCCAGTGATGTCATGCTGGCTCTGTGAAGTGTTCCGAGCAACCAGAACGCGCCCTCATGAAATGACAATAGGAGCTCATGGGAACACGTTCTCTGTTCCGAAGAGCAAATCTCCAATGGGCGATCTGGTTATTCGTAATCGTAATTTGATTATTTGTTTACCTAATGGTAATACGTGTTTTGCCGCCCAGTCTAAATAGTTGGCCAGTCTTCGGCTGAGGGAGAGCATTTAGTCCTTCGGGCTCCCTCCTCAATTAGGCAGCTCCGGGCCTTCTCAATTGTTGGACCCTCCATTTAGAATGGACTCCCTTTGGAAGTGCGCCTGCTGCATGCCAAGGTCCTGTTTTACGAGTTGCTCAAGTATAATTATAGTCTTTATTGCCGTGGTTGGGCTGTGAGCGCCTCTGAGTAGGTTTGTACTTCGGCTGAACGACACTTTCATATCGAAGATGATTAGTGTCGGAGGCAGAAAGCAACCTCGTACTCCACGTTTATATTGCGACCGAGCCACCCGCAGTAAAGATCCGAGAAATTAATCTGATAAACCGACCGACCAGGAATCGAACCCGGGCCGCCGGCGTGGCGAGCGGACTACCAACCCACTCGGCCACTCAGGATCTTCGCTAGCGCATAGCGATAGCGCATTGGATAACATATGGCGTAGAGAGCGAGAGGTACCGAGTTCGAGCCCCGTAGGGCGGATTTGCTTTGTAGGCTGCTATTAGCGCCGTTGTATGAGTAGGTTTCTTGAAGGGGCGCTATTGTAAGTTTTTGAAATGAGTATGAATGAAACCATCCACCCATCAAGACATCCATTCATTCATCTTTCCATGCACCCACCCACATTCCACCTATCCATCCATTCATTGACTCATCATTTGTTCGTCCATTCATTCATTTCCATCAAGTCATTCTTTCATTCATTCATCCATCCACACACCAACCAACTGGTTTCTCCATGTATCCGTCCATCCATCCATCCATCTATGCGTCCATCCATCCCTCCATTCATCGACTCATCCATCTGTCCATCGAAGTAACCTGAGATTGAGACCTTATCTGAACGTCTAAACCCTGCCCAAAGATCGAGAGTGAACTGACGCTCTCCATCCACCCCTCCATCCATCAATTCATCCATCGGTCTGTCTCCATCCACCAAACAGCAGTGCAGCCATTCGTCAGACCATCCAGCCATTCGTCGATTCATCCACTCATCCATCCTTACATTCATTCACCCACCAAGTCATTCGTTCATTTATTCATCCACCCATCAATCCAGATTCCTTTACACCCATTCATCTATGAAGTATGAAGTAATTCATTCAGACACCATGTGTGCCTACCCTGTATGCAGATTGAAGTCCTACCAAAAGATTGAAACCCAACCTAAAGATCCAAATCTAGAATACCCTGAAATAGAAAATCTTAGGGCTGTGAAAAGTTGTGTTAAACACAAGTTATATTGGTTATAACAGATCGGTGTTTAATAATAATCTAGTAACTAAAAGTACAGAAACATCCACGTTGCCTCTCCAAGTCCATCTGTCATGGCTGCCGTTTTAGGGGATCCTTAATACTTCAATGTCCAGATTAGGATCCCATCTTATATACCGTTACACCCCCTTATTTTAAATTGTTCTGTCCACATACATATTCATGTGAGAATTTATGTATAGACATTTATATATGTGTAGTGCATATATTTGTTATGTAGAGCTTAATGTTTCCCAACTTGTTTTTTTTTTTTTTTTAGATAATTAAACTTAATAATGTTCCTTATGTCTCATAGTCGTTTAAGTAGGCTGGTTTCCTGACTACGCGACCACTTGCAGAGCAACCAGCAGGTGGCTTTGAGGTTGACATTGAGGACTTCATCATCTTTTCCGAGTGGGCGACTGGTGTAGGTTGCTGTCTTGGGACTTCCTGGCCCGCGGTACTGCTGTCTGTAGGCATTGGCAGCGCTTCTGATGACAAGTCTCGGATCTCTGTGTCTGCGATGAATGAACTCGTGTCTTCCTCCTTTGCATTGTGCAGTTTTCGAACTCTGATGTGGTTTCTGTTTCGGCGAAAACGTTTTCCATCATCGGTCAACAGTTCATAGGATCGGATACCCACTTGTTGTACTATGGTGGCCGGCATCCATGTGTTGTGTTCCTTGTTGAGAAGAACAAATACTGGTTCTCCAACTTTGAGACCACGCAACTCTTTTGTGCCTCTGTCATAATATTTTTTCTGTCGCGTTTTCTGTGCTTCTAACTGCGTCTTCACATGTGGCGGTGACACCGGTTTTAGCAGTTTGTCGGACAGAGGCAGTAGTGTTCGGGTCCTGCGACCAAGAAGTCTTTGCGCTGGCGAGCTCCAAGTGAAGAGGCTGCAAGAGATGAATCAGGCCACAAATAGCATTTGTCTCTCTTAACACTTTAACAGTGAGCGTGTGTGTACTAAGTGACTGGGAAACCAATGCAGCTGGTCATTAAAGAGTTAAATCAACCAAACAAGGACTAAAATCTAATCATATAATCTAATCTAATAATTTAAATATACAGTACCACTACCATACAGCAAGGCATCAGCTGATGGTCACTTCAAATAAAATCATAGTCAAAAATCGTATTTGTATTTAGCTTGCATGGCCTGGAGACCACTGGCATGTTTTACATGAATATGAATATGCGCAACTATTCTATCAATCGACACTGATGAATAAATTACTGATGCATGATGCCAGTTGGGTAACGAAGGGTTTCAGCGCCCACGTGCAAGGTTTGATGACTGCGCCCCTTTTAACTTTCTTGTCGACTTTTAATCGTTCTAGTCATAGTACTGTGTACCACTGAAAGCTAATTTTGCTCCCCTCTGGTGCTGCGCCCGGGGGTGGCTGTCTCCCTCTGCCCCCTTTCGTTACGCCACTGCATGATGCAAAGAAATATGAATAAAACTTCGTTTAACTTTAACTGTCCGATAGCGCATTGGATAACAACTGGCGTAGAGAGCGAGAGGTACCGAGTTCGAGCCCGTAGGGCGGATATGCTTTGTACGCTGCTATTAGCGCCGTTGTATTGCAGGCTGTCTGTTCTGTTAGTAGTTAAGATTGTTTCAATTGCATAACATGTAAATGTACAGCGCAGTGCGTTTGTCAGGCGCTTAATTAAAGAAAAGATATTATTTTATTATTATTTTATTACCTCCAGATGCATAGTGTGAATGGTAGCGTTGTGCGGTAACCGTGAACGATGTAGGGATTTCCTCGAAGGAACTCCGGTGCATCGTCGTGCCTCAGTACAGCGATGTTGTATTCCAGGCTACAGCATTTCGTCTCCGTTATACAGTCGGCCTCAATGTCGATGTCCAGAAACCGACAGAAAACCTCACTTTCCGTGTCTACTCTGTCGGGCAGTCTCTTCCGCGTCGTCTCGTCGTCCATAGCCAACAACCAGTCGCCATATTGATACCCGGTTCCGTTTTTCCAACGACGACTCTATGTCAACAATGCGACCACTCTCCATTTTCTGAAGTCCCAAGCTCTTGCCAGACAAATTCCAAGATTGGCCAAAAGTGTGCCAAAAATCCCAAGTTACCGAAAGGGAAAAGTTGTGATGAAAATATGAAATGCGTTTTAACTTTTAACAATCACAATTATTCACAAAAATGCCTTGTTAAGAACTCGCAAAGAAAAAACCGGAGCATAACATTGAATTAACAATGTTTACAAGTTGCAATAATAATAAACGTCTTTCAGACTGAGCGAGTTTTTCTAATCTGATTCGCTGCCACTGTTGCAAAGTACGGTAAAAACTAGTCTGTAGACCCATCGACCTCAATATAGGTCGATGTGTAGACCTGATAAAAACATCCCAAGATTGCTAGGCAAATTCCCCAGGTCCCAAGTCGGACCACAAAAGTCCCAACTTGGGAATAATCCCAAGCAGTGGTCGCACTGTATGTCAAGCTCTATGTTTGCCTTCAGTAAATAAGTAAGTCAGAGCAATCTGCGTTCGTCCTAAAAAAGTAAAAACGTAATGATTACGTAAACTCCAAATTTACAAAATGTAAAATGTAAATGTACTTGTTTTCATACAGCGTCCTATATCCTCGACCATGATCATTTTTCAATGAATTGATCGGGTGAGATCCTTAACCACAGCTTCAATGAGGCCCCTTATTTGAGCCAGCATAAAACGCTATTCTAAAGCTAAGCGCAGGACATCAACTTGTAATTGTAATTACGACAATTTCTTATTCACCAGCGCTGTGTTGTGCAAGATATACAGAAAGAAATGCGTAACGTAGCGAATAGAGATGCAAGTAATGAGACAACGCCGTGTTTTATTTAAACTTTTAAACTTTAGATATTAAACAAATTAATACAGCAATAGTCTAACACGTCAGTTTAAACCTGGGATTACTGACAACTTTTACCAGATTTCGATGCTCAATGTGTTTGCCTGATTTTGTTAAGGTTTACTTACTTATTTTTGAGCTCTAGAAATGCGCTAAAGATTTTGAACGCCCCTTCCACTTCAAAACAAATGCTTTCAAAGGGAAATGTTTGGCTTTCTATGAAAAACAAAATAAAAACATTTGCTGTAGTAAATAATTATTTAGGAAAAAACGATGTCAGCCAGTGCTTGGCAACAAGTATTGGCATTGGACGCAAGATACAATGCATACAGGGCCCCGAATAATCCGCAATTTCGTAAGGCTTTCTTTCGGACGTGTATGTTCAGTTATTTATATAGCGCAATGATTTCACGGAGTTAGGTTTGTATGTTTAGGCCATTTAGGCTACAGACTTACAAGTTCTTTCTGACAAGAGCTGCTGTAATACACAAGGAGCGATTTTATCAGCACTTAATTCATGACTGCATAGAAATGGTTTACATTTAGAAGTTTATTTAGATATTATTCGTATTTGCAAAATTAGTGCTATCATGCAATTTTTTCCATTTTCCTCCTGTTAATGTATTATATTCCATTAGTGGCACGTAATATTAAGATATTGTATGTCTGGCTTACAGACAATTTTTCTGATACTCGAATTGTTGTAAAAAAACGATGCCGTTTCAACAGCTGCATTAATTTATCAGTAATTTGTTTATTTCCATTCACTGTTTCTAGGAACATTATACATACGAAGAAGAAGCCAACTGCTTCGAGAAAAATCTAAGCAAGAGGTTACAATTGCTTTTACGCACCGTAGTTTTATATTTAATACTTTCAGCAATCATTGCATTGAAATTATATTGGAGCATTTACCTGGTTCGATTGCATCCGTTGGAGGGGTATTGCGGGCAGCTGCTCGTATGATTGGTGGTGTCCTAGGTTTGGCCACATCTCTGCGTAAATGCGGAATGTCCTCCACTGGCTCCCGGTCCAGCAGCGCATCTATTATAGAGTCTCCTATATCGTGTGGCTCTGTGTCCTGGGCATAGCGGCGGTATATCTTCGGTAGCTCTTTACTTTAACTCTGGTCGCTGATCTCTGCGCTCGGCCTCTAGAGGTGACTTTGTGGTTCTCCATGTTCGCACTGCCACTAGACAGCATAGGGCTTTCTCAGTCGTGGGTCCCTCTGTTTGGAATGGCCTCACCTCCAACCTGCATTCTATCCCGCGGGACCTGTTGGGCTCTGCTTATAAACTACTTGAGACTTTCCTCTTTGGCCGGGCCTGGGTCTGGAGGTGCCTCCGAGTAGTTATCTTGAAGGGTGCTGTATAAATTACATAGATAGATGACCAATGTTGTAAGAATGTGAACTGTACAGAGTAAACTTACAATTATGCATGTGAATTTCTTTAGGTTGATGCTTCTGTTTTGAAAGATTACATGCGCATACGTTCGGCCGTGCTTTCACAGAGATATGGCATCCCAACTCTCTCTGATCAGAGGTAAATCCACAAAACTATGGCACATGAGTCTGTAACGCATGGTAATGCTGTATGGTCTGGTCTGGTATGGTCTAGTCTGGTATGTTTCAGTCTGGTTATGGTATTGTATCATATGGTCTTGTATGGTATCGTCATAAAGTAATATACAACACCGTATGTATTATTCTAGGTCGTACAAATACAGTCTGTGTAATGATCTGGTATGGTGTGGTATTTTAATTGTAATTGTAATTGTACCTTTAATCACTAATTTATATGGCACCAGTTCCTGACCTGATAACAGAAAACTAAAGTAAAGTAACTTAGGTAGGGTAAGGTATAGGTCATCTGCAATAGAAAATACCTTTGCTCATCAGGTCAGCTCCAACAATCTCATCCTAAAAGCAGCAACTTAAGACTTCTATTCGTGAAGCCATCTTAGCTTCCATCCTCGGCTGTCCATCTCGACTCCCCTTAACGACTTACCAACGCCTTTGAATCGAGCACTTCCTTCCAATTCTCATATTCATTCATTCATTCATTCATTCATTAAAACCAATGTTGAAGAGAGTCTTTTCAAAGCACATAAAATTATGTAAACGAAGTAAAGAAAGGCCAAGAACTCAAATCTGATTTGATTTACTAATTTGTATTTTGTTGGCTATGCAGGTACATGTAATGTTATTCCGTTTCGTGTGTTAAAAGGAGACATTTCCAATTGACTGTTAATTTGATTGGTAGTATAAATCCAATTGGTTGTTAATCAAGGTAATACAAATCCAATGGTTCTTTCCACAGCAGCATAATTCCATTTTCTTAGTCTTAACTTAATTGTTTTATGGTTGATTGTGCAGGTTTAATTGACGTAAAAAATTCACTTTAAACATTCCAGGTTTAGTTTGCCTTGCCCGTTGTTGAATTTGAGGTTTCTTTCCTGTTTCAGTAGTCTTAGAAGTCGTGGTGCTAGTAACAGATCAGCCAGTCGTGGTACGATCGAAGTGAGTACAGTAGTTCGTGTATTCTACGGTCTAAGCTTGAAGACCATTCTGTCTGATCGTAGTTTCATGTTGTTAGATCAGGAGCACCTTGTCGAGCTTCTTTCTTGTGGTGGTGCTATATAAATTTGCTTTTGTAATTACAGCTGTTTAATATAGTGGCTGCAACTAATTTCCTCCAATTGGACCAAACAATATCTACATTTCAACTAACTGTAATTGCGTACAATTATTGAAATTGTAAAAAAAGTCGGTATACAACCACTTAAAATCCTCTCTTTTGTACTTGGCTGTCATCCTTACACAAAGCTTTTTCTATTAAGTTTGTTCCATTTAATTTTTAAATCTGGGTTTAATTTTGTTTTTGCTGATGAAGAACATGGATGAGATGATGAATCGGCTGCGGCCAGAGTTGAGTCGTCGCTCGGACTCGAATCTCTTGACGCTCGTACCAACGAGCATTGCAGACGCGAGCAGGTTCGAACTGTATACGTCATAATATCTTTTTGTTGCCTTCACTCGTTTTTCTTTGTTCCATCTCACTAGTTTGTTCATGTGCCGTCAGTTGATGCTTATTCATTAGATAGTACAAAGAGTAATGGTGTAATGTCTCATAGTAAGAGGCACTCGCTTGCTTTTTGTAGGCATGGCCCATTGTAAGGGGCACTCAGTTGCTTTTTGTAGGCATGCCCCATTGTAAGGGGCACTCAGTTGCTTTTTAGGCATGGCCCATTGTAAGGGGCACTCAGTTGCTTTTCTTAGACCCTTGATGCCTAAGGTTCTGACAATGGCACCAGTGCATTGCAGAACTAGCTGCTTACTTCCTAGTTAGAAATTTGAATAAGAAGAGCAACCCTTTAAGGTGATGAAAGGCAGCCATGGGTATGACTATGAAGTGTTAGCAACTTCATTTTCTTAGCCTTGGCTTATTATAAGGGTGGGTGGTCAGTCCTTTCCCTCTCTGTCTAATGTTCCCACCGACAGTGTACATTCAGCATAAGCTTTATGGATGAGTTGACTAGGCGCACAGCAAATCTCGCGACAGATTTCTTCCCTGGGATTTGAACTTCGACCACTCGGTGGACAGTCCACCATGCAAACCACTTGACCATTGTGACCCCATGAGAAGAAGAACAGCCCCTTAAGCTAACCTTAGAGACAGCCATGGGGTGAAGTGTTACTGACTTCATTTTCTTAGCCTCGGCATATGAGGGCAGGTGACCAGTCTTTCCCTCACCGTCTGATCTTCCCACTGACATTGTACAGTCAGTGGAGTTCGTTAGCGGAGTTAGCTAAGACTTCTACTGAAATATATTTTGGCTGCGACTGTTTTATCTTAATCGATTACTGGAATTTTCAACAGGGCAATGGCCGGCGATAGGACGATCAGCGAGAACTATTCGTTCTCCGGCATGCACCATATTTTCGACCAACACATGGATGCAGGTCTGAGCATTTTCTTTCCGCTTTTTTACTTTTCCTATGGCACTCCTTAAAGCAATAGCATAAAAACTTTGAGCATTACTTACACAGAGTGTGTTTTGGTTGGGTTATACAGCTAGACATTCAGATGTACACTTTCTGTAGCACATTGTAAGGCACCCCAAAGACACTCTGGAGCCGGCCAATGGAGACTTTTCTAGCTGTTTAGGCATCATTTTTTCCTAGAGTTGAACTGGTGAATGTTGGCTGATTGGTTAGAGCGCTCGGCCTGTAACGCGAAGAGTATACGGGTTCAAGCCTTGCCCGAAGCAGTTACTGTGTAGGGACCTTGAGCAATTCATTTACTCACAATTGCCCAGCACCATCGATAGTCTGTCGTATGGTCGTGTATGCACTTCTGAACTTTGGAAGGAGGCCAATATACCATATGTAGTTGTATTGTATTGTAGTGTATCCTTAACAAATTGTAGCATCACTTTGGCTTTTGAGTGGTAATTGAAAGGTTCTGCAATCTGCATCAATGTTTAGTTACGTTATTTTAGTACTTGTCTTCTGCAGCTTGTGATGAGTTCTGTTAGAGATTTTTCTCTAATTCATTTCATATTGAGTAAGTTAGTAAGTATTGTTTATTTGCATCTGATAGGCATGCACACGTAGAGTAGCATTTTCTGAGATTGTAAATTAATTTCTTATACACGTGTGTTATGCTTTTCAGTGACCAGCGTCAAATTTGCCCACGACGATAAGTCGCGGCTTGCGTGTTGCTCGTATGATGGGAAAATTTCCATCTGTCAAGTCATTCCAACTCCTGCGACAGTCATCTGTATTCTTGAGGGACACACTAGTGGAGTAACAGGTTGGCCATTTGGAAAATAATGTTACAGATGAGTGATTTGTAATATACATCCAGACATACACATGCATAAACATACATATGTACATAAATAGACATCCATACATGCACACATACTGTCATTGGCTGTCAAGACATTTGGAGATCTTACAGCTCTTCATCTGGCGACTGATACGCATTTTTGTGTGACGTTGCGTGCATTAAAAATGTAACAATAGTAATACAAACATACATTAATACAGACGTGCGTGCATTCATCTGTGCACACATGCATGAATGCACATGTACATTGTCAGTATGCAATGCATGTATTGCTGTGATTTTCTGTTAGATTTTGTGTGGGCGTGGAGTATTGGTTCAAGCCTGCTGTCAGATGGTCACTTCTGAACTCTGGAAGGAGGGAGCATCAAATACAGTTGTATTGTATACAAATTGTTGAGTGCATGGAGTTGCTTTAATATTGATGTTTTTAGTCTTTCATTTTGAACCGTTATGTTTAAATGCATCATTGATCATTTATCCATTCATTTGAATGCATTACTGGAACTGTGTATTTTACTGTCTTCTGCTCGCATAGCTGCTTGTGGAGCATTGGCATTGAGTTCTTAATTGCATTAAGAATCTGGTGAAACAATGTTTTATGTGTAAATTGCAGACCAGGAAGAGAGAATAACTTCCGTGGCTCAGTTTAAGGATGTTCTTGTTGCCACGGATGTTGCCTCTAAGGGTCTCGACTTTCCAGGTGTACAGCACATTATAAACTACGATATGCCGGACGACATAGAAAACTACGGTCAGCACTAATCTTAGTCTAATTATAGTCTAATCTTAATCCAACTTTAGTCTAATCTCAATTTAATCGAATATGCTATGGCATTTATTTTGGTTGATTTGTTAATAAATTGTTTGAACAACAAAAGCGGAAGTACTCTGTGAGGTCCTGAAAAGTGCTGTGTGAGCAAACATGGAAAACTAGTCAGTGCTAATCTTAGTCTAATCGAATATGCTCTGGCATTTACATTTATTTTTTACGAATTTATAAAGAACAAATACAAAACTATGTTGTGGGGTCCTAAAAATGTGCTATATAAGCATGTGATATTTTTGGTGTCATTTTATTTTTTTTATATTTATTTCAACTTATTACCTGTGCAAGGTGAGTAGATCTAATTCTGAGGAGCAAGGTTAGTTTATGTGAACTGCTTTCTATTACACACATGGATTTGTCTGTACAGAATTCATTCAGCAACTCAAATACACAACTGTTGGAATACCGACCTAATGTATTGTATTGTATCTATCAATTTATATAGCGCCTTTCGCAATGCACACCAATCAGAGGCGCTCCCAGTGCGAAAGACCCAGAGAAAAGAAAGAGGTCTTCAGACAACGAAACGAGGCACTTGGCCCACCAGTTAATAAACAAGAATGTGTCAAAGGAGGAAGCAGGTTCCATAGTGCAGGGCCAGTTAAGGCAAACGCTCGCGTTTTAGCCATAGCAGTTCTAGCTCGCGGAACAGAGATCATGGCGGTTTAATGAGCGTAATGTGCTACTGAACAGATTATCCATGCTGTGAAGTAACACTTTAACGATGAGAGTGTACTAAAAGTGACTGGGAAACCAATGCAGCTCATTGTTGAAGTGTTAATCCAAAGTTGTTTACCTGCCTTGGCCCAGATTCTTTGCTCTTAGAACTCGGATGAAACAGTTTCAGCACGCTTGTTTCGTCAAATACAGAGTATTTTTACCTAATTGGTTTTGTTGTAGTTCATCGAATCGGTCGTACAGGACGATGCGGCAGAACAGGCATTGCAACAACATTTATCAACAAAACCTGTGGTATGTTGACTTTTCATAATCTAATGTTAATGTGGAATAACAGCTATACTGGAACAAGCAGGGGATTTTTGTTTATGACAAGTAATTCTTTCTGACCTCTCATGATCTTTGGCATATACCACCATATTTGGCATTTATGTTAACAAAAGACTACAGGCATATTCTTTTGTTGTTTCTTTTAGATGAATCGATATTGTTGGATTTGAAGCATTTGTTGATTGAAGCCAAGCAGCTAGTTCCAGAGTTCCTTGCCACGCTGTATTCCGAAAACGAGAAGAATCTCAGCCTGGGAGGTAAAACATCTTCTAATGCTATGTCACGATGTCGTGAAGTGTATTTAACACCTTCTCCGCTGTTTGCATGTATTTTTGTGTGTATAGGTATGCATAAGTAAACACTGGTTAACATGTTCCTATAGAGCTGATAATTAGTGGAATGTGGCTTTTGCTTGATCTAGGTTGGTTGTGTATTAATTCATTCGGGAATTTATTTAGCACCCCTTCAAGTAAACTACTCAGAGGTGCTCAGAAGCCACATACATGGCATGTCGCTGTATGTAAGTGGACTCTGAGATGTATGTATAAGTATAAGTACACTGGTTAACGGGTTTCTATAATACAGCTGATACATGTAACTATCGAAATGTGGCTTTTGCTTGATCTAGGTGAGGTTGGTTGTTCGTACTGCGGTGGACTTGGTCACAGGATTACGGATTGTCCAAAACTGGAAGCAATCCAGAACAAGCAAGCGCAGAACATCGGCCTTAAGGACTACTTGGCGTCTGGAGCAGCCGACTGGTAAACGAACCAAGGTCAATCAGTTGAAGTCGTCACGGTCAATGAAGACAGAGGAAAGCTTCAAACTTAAACTCCTCTTCCAAGTTTTTCATCTGGTGGAACTCTTGACTTTGTAGCGACGACATAAAATTGGATCGTGTCAAAAAATGAAACTTAAAGTGATTTTGCTAAACACGTCTGGTACTTTTCAACTGTATGCCGTTGATTTTGATGGAAGATGCATATTTACTCTTTATTTTCAACTTTTGACATTTTAGTTGGGGTGTATGTAAACCTTCCACATTTAATTAACCCTTGGACTAACTGAGTACGTGTTGAGTAATGATCTCCAATGATGTCGTTAAAAATGTACCAATGCAGGCACTTGCAAACTCACTTGGGAACTGGATTCGACCTTTCCTTTGCATACTGGTTTTAAGGTAACTTTTGTAAATACATGTGTTAGCAGTACCAGTATTTGAAAGTGGTATGACCTGCATCATTTGAGGTTTAGTAGTCATTGCAAGAACTCGCTGCTACCAAAGCGATGTGAAGGGAAATTCAAAGTACATTATTATCCTAATAAAGATTTTTTAAAGTACATTATTAGCATCATAATAAAGATTTTTTATACTAGACTGAACAAACTAGTCCCACATTGTAATTAGTAACTTCTGTCATGCCATTGTCTTACGCACAAGACATCAACCTATGGCACATCACCAGCGGCGTAACGAGACTTAAATTTAAGCGGAGGCAACTTCACAGACCATTAGCAAAATCCTGGTCATTGTGGTCATTGGTCAATAGAAGTTCCAGTATATGAAAAAAACAAGAGGAGGCAACTGCCTCCATGTAGCTACGCCTATGCACATCACAACCAAGCGCTAGGTTATTGGTTCAAACCAAGCTATAGTAATCTGGTCAAAATATCTAGCAATGGAGTGAGTTTTAAGGCAACCAAATTATTATTATGCATTTATTAACACTTTGACGACGAGCTCATTTAGTTTAGTTTATGCACGTTTAGTGCATGCTCGTTATTAAAGTGTTAAGCAACACTATCTAATGACCAATCATCAAAACTGTGAGCAAAGGACTTACTCAAGGTCCCTACACAGTAATCACCACAGGAGGGATGAACTCGTACTCCTCATTGTAAGGTGAGCCCTCTAACCAATTGGCTTTAGTGTCTCACACAACAATCCAGGATGTGGAATATTGTTCCTAATTCATGGACCCATTATTTAATCTTGACACATAAATGATCTCGCTCAGAGACGACTAAAATTCTAAAGTACGCTAAGTAAGTCGCGCTTTTGTTCTCTCTTCCAAACAATTACAATGCCCTGCATGTCACAAGACGCGAGCATGCTCTCGTCGTGAGCGAACGACACGTCGAGCACTGGAGCCGAGTGACCTTGGAGTGTGTTGATGCATGGCTTGCTCTCCTTCTCAACGTCAAAGAAGTAAATGCACATGTCTTCACTGCCAGAAACTAAACAAAACAACAGGAAAGATTCTATGAAATCATGTTACACTTCTCAAAGTCAAAAGTATCTTAAGACAGTGCTTCCCAAAGTGAGTCAAGAAACTGGTCAAATTGTCTCGGAATCAAGAAATGGCTATTATATTTTTAAAAGACTTCGCAAAAACATTAGGTTAGCATTTATAGGGCAATACATTCATAGAACTGGCTAAACATGCATTTCAATTTAATACATATTTGAGGAATTTAGGTGAATGAAAAAGAGAAATAATTAATAAAATTGGCATTGGTCCTTCTGCAGTGGGAAAATTCCTGCCGGTCAGTGACACAGTAAAGTTTGGGAAGCACTGTCTTAAGATATTAGAAGGAGTCTTATGTCCTCGGCTGCCAGATCAAGAAAACAAATGGTTTATCAGAGATTAATTTCTCGGATCTTTACTGCGGGTGGCTCGGTTGCATTATAAACGTGGAGTACAATACAACACACAACACAACACAATATACTGGGACGCGGTGGTTTGGGGGTATGTTCGGTGCCTTGCAGCTGGAGGGTTGCGGGTTCGAATCCACCTCAAAGCCGCTGCGTAGGGACCAGTGTTATTTCTATTAACTGTAACTGTAACTGAAATAGCAAAATAACTGATAAATGTCTTGCAGTTAACTGTAACTGTAACTGAAACTGAAAAATACTGAATAACTGAAACTGTAATAGTAACTGAAAAACGAAAACTGTATAACTGAAAAATAACAAAAGTTAACTGAAAAATAAAACATGAGTGTTTTTCTTACTTACTGTTTGAATGGTAATCCTACTCTAGTCTATGGTCAGTTTTCTATACTCATTTCAATTGTGATTTCTTTTCAGTTTTCTATGCTAGTTTCACTTCTGATTCCTTTTTAGTTTTCTATCTTCGTTTCACTTCCGGTTCCTTTTCCTTTCGTTGTGTTGTCGTTGGCGCTAAACTGTAAATTTGTAAAACAATCCACGACTACGAGAATAATGTTTAGGCCAAGTAGTGGTCGAAAAGTAGAAAGAGGCATGGGGGAACATTTTGTTTACGAAGCCGCAGACGACAAAAGTCGATGTTGTGTTCACACCATTGCTGGCAAGGACGTTTAAAACCACAAGTGTGGCACGCTAATTATTGGAATAGAGCAAGTGTTAATCTGGACGTCGTGTTTTCCTTAAAGTAAACCGACAATACGTTAAATCAGATTGATTTGCTGCGTAAATATTCCTGACATTTAATACCGCGACACTTAATACCACGACAGTTAATACCGGACAGTTAATCCCGACGACAATTAATCCCGACGATATTAATACCGCGACACTTAATACCACGACACCACGACAGTTAATACCTGACAAATAATCACTCACATATTTCTATCTCAACGACATAATAATTATAATCACACGAGTGTTCCTTCCCCCGACATTTAATGCTACAAGTACAAAAAGTTATACTTCAGTAAAATTCTGACCACATGGCTTGTCGACCTAGAAATAACCGAACTCTATGATTATCTGTTTCAGTTTGCGGTTTTGTCAACCTGAATTTCTATTAAACGAATATTTGAAGATGTTGAATACATCTTTTGGGGATGAATGTTTATTTCTATAAGGACCTCGTGTTGTCAAAGAGCTTTGCAGTGAAACTATGCCGATTGATACAACACCAAGACGTGGTTCCGTTGGCATTGTCGCCATGCATCGTATAGGCTATTCATAATTACAATGTATAACAGTTGGTCGATCTTTGCTCTAGATTCGCATCCATGGTCACTGAGAATTGAATCTCACTAAATTTCATTTAGCATCTTTATAGCCTGAGACTCACCTTTATAATATGGACAACAATATTCGCACAAATAGTCGTACTTCTGTGTACAGGTAGGCCTATTAGCTACAGGTATTAAAGGTATGTGGGATTAATTGTCGTGGGATTAATTGCCGTGGGATTAATTGTCGTCGGGATTAACTGTCCGGTACTAAGTGTCGTGGTATTAAGTGTCACGGTATTAAGTGTCGTGCTACCATTCAGAACACTTGTGGTCATTGTGTTATTAGTCATGACTTGTGAAAAAATTAACTGATACTATAACTGAAAAATAAAGACAAATAACTGAAACTGTAACTGAAAAATAAATAAAAATAACTGAAACTGAAAAATCTGATTTCAGTTAACTTTAACTATAACTTTAACTGAAAAATCATAAATTAGATAACTATAACTGTAACTGTAACTGAAAACCATAACTGAAATAACACTGGTAGGGACCCTGGCAAGTCCTTCACTCGCAATTGCTCATGCGCTTCGGCGTGAAACTCCGACTACAGCAGTAGTCGGGAGCGCCTCTGAATGGGAAATCTGGTTGAGGCGCTATAACAAGTGTTCAAATACAATACAATACAAAAAATGACGACATGAAACTAGGTTTGAACAAGATATTCCCAACAGAGTTCGATAATTCTACCATTTTTAAAAGAAAACTTCTGCAAACGTTGTAAAAATACGTAGTTCGATATAACCACCAAAAGTAGAATCTTGAGATTTGTACAGGCAATATAATATTTGTAATTGCCCTGATACATATGCAAATGCAAATGCAGTTATTCAGCTACATATGTGCATACACAAATTCGAAATGTTTATAGAAGACTAGATCTATTTATACCGATATAGGCAGACAGCGTTTGCACCACAGTTGACGAGCAGCGATGGATCTCGTGCCTCGCGGTTCAACCATGTCCTTGCAGATATGCACGTGACTGGATGACCCTCACAGATTGGTATTCTGTAACAATCAGACACAGGCCCCTGTACATCTAAGTATTATTACTAAAATATGCAACTGCTTTTTAACATTTAGCATTGAGTAGATATCTTGAAGGGGCACTAGTGTATATAAATATTCATTTACATTACATTTATGTAGCCCCTTTTGCAGCCTCTAAAGTAAACTGTAACCTTTTGGCCTTCGTTATTTTGCCGCTGGCGATGTCAAAGAGAAACGACGTAATGATTCCCTTGTCATCTCCAGTCCAAAGTAGTTTTCCAGATGCATCAAATGCCATAGACAGAATGCGACCGAGGAGACCACACATCCCACCCTGCACAATAACAAACCCAGATCGAAATCAAGCCACATAATAATAGCATTAGAACTGCCAAACAAACAATCACAGCTACTAAGCAGAATCGGGCCTTCTCAGTGGTTGGCCCCTCCCTCTGGAACGGGCTTCCTTTGATGCTGCGCTTGCATCCCAGAAGCCACTCTGAATCTTTCTGTACTTGCCTTAAAACTGTTCTTTTCAGCCGTGCTGTGGTCGGGAGCGCTCCTGAGTAGTAACCTTGAAGGGGCGCTATATAAAACTTCGTAATGAATGAATGAATGAATGAATGAATAATCACAGGAGCAACATTGAACTGTGACAGTGGAGTCCACTTTTAAAAGTGGCCGTAACAGTCACCACCACTTTATGGACCTGTGCTAAAATATTTTTTGTGATAGGACAGCGTTATTTTGGTTTGAAGCAAGTTCAAGCCACGACAATTAACGGCGGTGTATTCCTGCATACTTAACTAACGCAATGCTGGTAGATACCTTGACTTGCGCTTACTTACTTACTGCTTTGTGCTGCACATCATCCACTTTGTTGCAGTTTACACCGGAAGAGGGATTGGTCATCACCACTATGTGGGGAAAAGTTACGCCCTGGATAATTATTATCAATTAATTGAAGTCAGAAGGCAAATGAAGTTAGAAGAATGGAAGCATTAAAAGTCACTCCAATTGAAGACACTTATGTAATGTTGCTGCACGATGTCAAGTGATAGCCAGGAAAAAGTTTAAAATGTGTGAAATAAATTTGTCATCTTTTGCCATGACCATCATCACAACCATCTTCAAAACCACCTCCACCATCATCACCACTTCATAATCACCACATCCACCATCATCACCACCTCCATCGTCATCACCAGCTCCATCATCATAACCACCTCCACCATCGTCACCACTATTGCCTACTGAATTCCTAAACAAAGTTGTACAACAGGAATGTATGGATGGCTCTATGTACAGAAAAACCTATCCTTACCCGAACTCCCTTTCCCGTTGAGAGGTTCATAGTCTGCAGGGTGCGTTTACTGTCACCCGTCTGAGTTTAGGATTAAGAAAGAACCAACCATTTGCGCTTGTAAATGAGCCACATATTATCACACACATGCAAAAAAAACAACTCGGCATGTAATGTCCTGTAATAAATAGTAACCACTGTAGCAGAGCTTATAGTCCAACTGAAGCGTAAATGTAAACATTCTTTTGTAGCGACCGTATACGGTCTCTCCCTTCTCATTTGACCGGGCAAGATACTTCACCAAAAACCTTATCTTGCTAAATCTGTACAAGTATTTCACTCATAACTAAAAACACTCCTCTAAATTTTTTACCTGCCTATTAATTTTGTTTTGACTGAGCGCCTGTGAAGGACTTGTTCAAGATCCCTTCACAGTGACCATCTCAGTGGAGGCTTGAACACATACTATTTGAATTACAAGAACAGGTTGAAATGTCCAATGGCACCACTCCTCTCGATGCTGGGTTTCCTCCTTCAGTTTGCTGTATCCATGCACCATCATCCAGTTCAACAGCTCCATCTAAGTCTTCCCCTCATTTTCTTTCCATCCATTCTTCCCTCCATGTTAGTTCTCAGCAGGGAATTCCTCTCAGTTTGTGCCCTATACACTCTCTCTCTCTCTCTCTCTCTCTCTCTCTCTCTCTCTCTCTCTCTCTCTCTCTCTCACTTTCTCTCTGTCTGACTGTCTCCTCTCTCTCTCCAGTAGTATCCATCTACGTCTTCCTCTTGTTCTCTTTTCTTCCATTCTTCCCTCCAAGATACTACTCAATAGGGAATTCCCTCTACCGCATCAACAGGCTCAAACTCTTGGTCACATACCAAACATGCTGCTGAACAAACCACTGTTTCACACCCTGCATAGTGCGCCCTTTCCTTCGGCCTCGGCCGGCTATACAAATCGTCTTATTATCATAACACAGTTTAACTGCTGTTAATTACAACAAAGGATACAACGAAGAGGTTATTGTTAAGCGGCTGGAAGAGGCAGCAGAGGACCTCGGCTCCCGAGGGATTGGGAATGACGCGGAGGCAACTGCCGCTTGACACCTGCCACAGACGACTCGTTCCGTCCAAAGAACAGGACAGGATGCTGTCGTTCGACAAAGACCACACGAAATCTAACCAAAAAAATCACAGCAATACATGCATTGCATACAGACAATGTACATGTGTATACATGCATGTGTGCACAGATGAACGCATTGAGTTCTGTATTAATGTATGTATATATTATTATTACGTTTTTAATGCATGCCAGGTCACACAGAAATGTATCAGAGGCATGGTTAGTCAGTTGTCACATGAAGAGCTGTCAGACATCCAATGTTTTGAAAGCCAATGACTGTATGTGTGTATGTACAGATGCCTATTTATTTATATTTATATTATATTTACGTATGTATATTTACGTATGTATATTTATGCATGTATGTATATGTCTGTATGTATGTTTCAAATCATTCACCTGTATGTATGAGCACTTGTAATAACACCCCTTCAAGATTTCTACTCAGAGGCGCTCCCGACTACAGCGCGGACACTGAATCGGAGTTTCACGCCGAAGCGTAACATCATTCCCCAAATGGCATCATTTCATACAATTCAAATCATTTGCTAGTAACACAAAATCATTCACCGTTAACATCATTTTCCAAATCATTTCCAGTCATTCACCTTTAACATAATTTTCAAATCATTTCCAAGTATTCATCTCTAATATCATTTTCCAAATGGCCGACCTGTTACTCCACTAGTGTGTCCCTCAAGAATAGGCCTACAGATGACTGTCAAGGCTCAGAGGGGTCTTGCCCCGAAATATCTGGTTGGCGTCCTACTTCGGCCTCTTTCAGCTTCCTCCCATCGTCCACTTCGCTCCTGCAATAGACTTGACCTCTTGGTTCCCCGTAGTAGAACTGCTATGGCTCAGGCTCGTTCCTTTACTTCAATTGGTCCCTCTCTTTGGAATGCTCTTTCTCCTTCTGTTCGCTCTAAAATTCTCTCTGGCAGTCTCTCTTTTTCCTTCGCTTTTCTCAAAACCTGTTTATTTTCGCGGGGCTTAGGGCAAAGTGCCTTAATTCTGGCCAGGACCTATATCTGGCCACTTTTCAACCCTTAATACCTCCGTAACGACAATAAATGTATAATATATTATGTGGCAAATTATTTTTTAACTCTTTGTTTTATGTAAATATATTACTAAAAATAGCTCTGACGTATTGAATAATTTGTAAACACTCCCTCCAGTTTTGATCATTACTGTTGACCTGGGACTCGCGATATAAGATTTGAAACTTTTTTCGCAAAGGATATTTCTTGATTGAAAAAATCTATCTAACTGGCATAAATATTTATGGACAGATATTTTCTTATATTTATAATTTATATCATGATATTTATGTAACAAGAACGATGTTATTTGCTTCGGACGCTTTTACGATGTCACCCCAAAAGCCCTATTTCTGGCCGCAGTTTAGTCTTAAATCTGGCCATGGCCAGAATTATGACCCGGTGTGGCCAGATTAGTGTATGCGTACTGAATTACATGCAAAAAAACTACGTAGGTACAAACATGGGCCTAACAGACCAAAGGCCCATGACCATTTATCACAGTAATAGTAATAATAATAATAATATTATTATTATTTCTGATAATAATAACAATAACAACAACAACAACAGCAACAAATAACAAATTAACAACATAATTATAACGACAAATAACAACAATTAAAAACAATTAAAAGCAATTAAAAACAACTAAAACAATTAACTACAATTGACAATGATAATAATTATAATGATCTATGTTCCATGACTATATTATGTGCACCCAGTTTATAGAAAAAAAGGAAGTTAAACCGATGATGATGATGATGATGATGATGATGATGATGATGATGATGATGATGATCTGCCTTATCCAGCACCTATCAAACATAAGCAGAAAAGTACAAAGAAACAAACAAATTTCTGCTGACATCCAAGGAAGCTCAGGAAGCAAAACTCAAAGAAGTAGTGATGTAAATTTAGCGGTAAAATATTTTTGTGGTAAAAATCCGGATTTTTTACCGGTAAAATATGGTAAATGTGATTTAAGTGATGTAATATCTTGGCTATGTTCCCCAACGGTGTATTTAGCCATTTATCAGTTACAGACAAATATTGAAATGCCTTAGTAGTCCTATTGAATTGCTAAATAGATAGTTTGTTTGGAAGAAAACATATTTTTATTACAAAGTGAGTTTTTGTCCACTGTCACAAATTGCAATAATTGTTGTATGCTATTCAGCCCAGATGAAAACTTCTCTGATATTTGGTAGGCCTATATATAATACCTCATTCTCTTTAAAAAGCTACAACTTATCAGTTTTAGTAGGTAGAATTTAGAGAAATAGAAGATACGTAGGCTCCAGTGTACAGTAGCTGTCAATTAGCCCCCAAAATAGCCTAATATTACTTGCCACTTGCTGAGAGATTTCATAGTTAGATTTCTCCTACAGAAAATGGTGCATGAAAACTAGTTGAAATTTTGGAAGAACTAACCGAGTATTATTTCAACACAATTCAGCAATCATCCTACATTATTTATCAACGAGTGATGAGCCCGTGAACAGAAAGAAAGAGACTTTTACACAGTAAAGTGCATAGGTCATAATATCTGAGCAACACCTAGGCCTAAGCCTACGATCAGTTGCTACAATCTTGAGAATGAAGTTGACATTGAAAACCTTAAGTGAATATTGATACTTATAATATTCATTATGTTATTTAATAGGCCCTAAGTGAAAAGAAATAAAACTTTAAGCATTTACCATTTTAATCATTTTTTACCATATTTAACATATTTTACCATTTTTTACCACGGTAAAATATAATGCGGATTTTTTACCGGTAAAAAATCATTTCACATCACTGCAAAGAAGTACCAGAGAGGCTTGATCGTGATGCACAGAAGAAGGCCAAGCAAGAAGCAAGGACCAAAAGAATTCAGGAAAATATTAAGAAAAATCAGGTGAAAGCAAAACAGAAACCACAGCAAAAAACCTTCTACTAAGATGACATATCATCCAAAACCATCATGACGATCGAGTCAATAACAGATGAAAAGACACGGATAAAACTTCTGAAAGATACGACAGGAAAATGGATACGACTCCATGTGCCACTTGCTCCGTCCGATGTTGCAATGGTCAAGATACTGTAGCCTGGACACAGTGTTAGGAATGTAAAAAACGGTCTCATAATAATTATTCATGCCAGGGATTGGAAGAAGAAGGACCAGACACTTTCATATGCATTGCATGTGAAAATGATTGAATACCTGATACTCATTTGTTTGGTCTCCTATTAAGGTCTATTTAGGCCTTAGACGTGCAATTAAAACTTAACAGTGCAATATGATACAGTAATAGGTATAGGTAGCAACTAGCAAGTACTGATTTTTATAAGCTAGAATAATTTTTATTAGTTTTTTAATTAATTTTATGTAATGAGTTTTTAAAATTTAAATTGATTAAAACGTGAAGTCAACCGTGCCATACGAAACTCTATTGCTTGTCTATTAACAAGTCAATTTATTTTTGTCTCTTAATAATTTTTACATTCAACTTTATTTTTTTGCTTGAAATTTCAAATCTTCCTATAAACTAGGCCATAGCTACCTGTAGCCTAAGCCTAAATAGCCTACGTATTTGCTCAAAACCTAATTCTGGCCATATAGTGACAATATTCTGGCCACTGGCCAGATTATAGGCACTGTGTGGCCAGAATTATTGCCCCCTGGCCAGAATATGGTTCTTTTCAGTACTTCTAGAAAAACTTAAATATTTTGTCAAATAACTCTTTAAAATAAGAATAGTGATGCATAAATGAAAAGATCATATGTTTGTTAATGAGGATTCACTTTTTAAATTATTCATTTTGATTCAGTATCAACGTAGTAGTTGTTTGTTTTAAGAAGTGGCCAGAATTAGGGCATTTTACCCTAACGCACTGGGAGCGCTTCTGAACGGTTCACCCTACGAGAGGCGCTTTATAAATGTTTAAATACGATACGATACGACTGTCGCAGGAGTTGGAATGACCTGACAGATGGAAATTTTCCCATCGTACGAACAACACGCAAGCCGTGACTTATCGTCATGGGCAAATTTGACGCTGGTCACTGAAAAACATAACATAGGTGTATAAGAAATTCATTTACAATCTCAGAAAATGCTACTCTATGTGTGCATGCTTATCAGATGCAAGTAAAAGTAACTTACTACCTTACTCAGTGTGTAAATGAATTAAAGAAAAACCTCTACTGCAACTTAACACATGTTTCAGAAGACAATTACTAAATTAACATAACTAAACACTTATGCAGAACCTTTCAATTACCACTCGAAAGCACTCTCTTACCTGAAGAGGTCATGCTAGAATTTGTTAACGATACAAAATACAATACAATACAATTGCATTTGATATAATAAAATGCAACTGTACTTGAAATATTACCCTCCTTCCAAAGGTCAGAAGTGCACATGACCATACACTTGCTCAAGCTAGGTCCCTACACAGTAACTGCCTCGGGCGAGGCTCGAACCCATACTCTCCACACTACAGGCCGAGCGCTCTAACCAATCGGCCACTGTCTGCCAGTTGGAACTCCAGCAAAATGGTGCTTAAACAGCTAGAAAAGTTTCCATTGGCGGCTCCAAAGTCTCTTTAGGGTGCTCTACAAGGTGCTACAGAAAGCGTACATCTGAATGTCTAGATGTATAACCCGACCAAAACAGACTCTGTGTAAGTAATGCTCACAGTTTTTATGCTATTGCTTTAAGGAGTGCCATTGGCAAAGTATTGCAAGCTGTCTGTTCTGTTAGTAGTTAAGATTTCAATTGCATAACATGTAAATGTACAGCGCAGTGCGTTTGTCAGGCGCTTGATTAAAGAAAAGATATTATTATTATTATTAAAAGCGGAAAGAAACTGCTCAGACCTGCATCCATGTGTTGGTCGAAAATATGGTGCATGCCGGAGAACGAATAGTTCTCGCTGATCGTCCTATCGCCGGCCATTGCCCTATTGATTGAAAATTCCATTCATCGATTAAGATAAAACAGTCGCAGCCAAATTATATTTCAGTATAAGTCTTAGCTAGCTCCGCTAACGAACTCCACTGACCATACACTGTTGGTGGGAAGATCAGAAGGTGAGGGAAAGACTGGTCACCTGCCCTCATATGCCGAGGCTAAGAAAATGAAGTCGGTAACACTCCACCACATGGCTGTCTCTTAGGTTAGCTTAAGGGGCTGTTCTTCTTCTCATGGAGTCAGAGTGGTCAAGTGGTTTGCATGGTGGACTGTCCACCGAGTGGTCGAAGTTCAAATCCCCACCAAGGAAGAAATATGTTGTGCCCCTAGTCAACTCATCTATAATGGGTATGCTGACTGTACACTGTCGGTGGGAAGATGAGATGGAGAGGGAGAGGATTGACCACCCACCCTTATAATAAGCCAAGGCTAAGAAAATGAAGTTGCTAACGCTTCAAAACCCATGGCTGCCTTTTATCAGCTTAAAGGGTTGCTCTTCTTATTCAAATTTCTAAGTACAGGTATTAAGTGGTTGTATATTGACTTTCTGTTAGAGAACACTGGAGAGGCTTCATAATTAAGGGCCTCATCGTCGGGAAACTGATGGAAGAGAAATAAGAAGAAGAAGAGCTAAAAAAGAAGTAAGTAAACCTTTAAAAAAATCAGGCAAACACCTTCAGCAAAGATGTTAGAGCCGTAGGCTTCGAAATTCTTGTAAAAGTTGTCAGTAATCCCAGGTTTAAACAGTGACTGACGTGTTAGACTATTGCTGTATTAATTTGTTTAATATCTAAAGTTTAAATAAAACACGACGTTGTCTCGTTACTTGTATCTCTATTCGCTACGTTACGTGTTTCTGTCTGGATCTCTGAACACCGGTCATTGGCTCTACGCCAAGTCAGAAATGCACGATACCTCTCATTCCACAAATTAAGCCAATGCTGGACGCTTATTGGTTTCTTCTTCTTGCACAACACAGTGCTCGTGAATAAGTTGGTGTCCTGCGCTTAGCTTTAGATTAGCAATTGACCATGCTTATTCAGAGATTTCAATCTCGGGCTAGCCACGGCCTTAAGGCACGGTTCGGGTCCCATTCAAGCTGTGGTTAAGGATCTCACCCGATCAATTCATTGAAAAATTAGTAGGGTCGATGATATAGGACGTTGCATAAAAACGTGTGCATTTAGATTAATTTTTACATTTTAGAAATTTGGAGTAAACTTACGATTACTTTTTTTTAGGACGAACGCAGATTGCTCTGACTTACTTATTTAGTGGAGGCAAACATAGAGTCGTCGTTGGAAAAACGGAACCGGGTAGCAATATGGCGACTGGTTGTTGGCTATGGACGACGAGACGACGCGGAAGAGACTTCCCGACAGAGTAGACACGGAAAGTGAGGTTTTCTGTCGGTTTCTGGACATCGACATTGAGGCCGACTGTATAGCGGAGAAGAAATGCTGTCGCTTGGAATACAACATCGCTGTGCTGAGGCACGACGATGCACCGGAGTTTCTTCGCGGAAATCCCTACATCGTTCACGGTTACCGAACAACGCTACCATTCACACTATGCATCTGGAGGTTGTTTAAGTTTAACGAAGTTTTATTCATATTTCTTTGCATCATGCAGTGGCCTAACGAAGGGGGGCAGAGGGGACAACCACCCCCGGGGCAGCAACAACAAAGGGGCGCAAAATTACCTTTGAGTGTCAATGGTACACAGTACTATGACAAGGACGATTAAAAGTCAAAAAGAAAATTTAAAGGGTGCAGTGACTACAGTCATCAAACCTTGCCCCTGGGCTCTGAAACCCTTCGTTACGCCACTGGCATCATGCATCAGTAATTTATTCATCAAATTCATGGAAGACATGCCAGTGGTCGCCATGCCATGCAAGCTAAATACAAATAAGATTTTTGACTATGATTTTATTTGAAGTGACCATCAGCTGATGCCTTGCTCTATGGTAGTGGTACTCTATATTAGATTAGATTAGAGAAACATTTTAGTCCTTGTTGGGTTGGTTTAACTCGTGAATGATGAGCTGCTTTGGTTTCCCAGTCACTTAGCACACACACGCTCACTGTTAAAGTGTTAAGAGAGACAAATGTTATTTGTGGCCTGATTCATCTCTTGCAGCCTCTTCACTTGGAGCAATGATTCTGTCAACATTTGGACACACCTGATTGGTTTCCTGATATTCTTCTATCTCATGGTTCGAGACATTGTGGTTTTCTTTTCCGATGACAACAGCGAAAAAAATGCACTGGATCATTGGATAATGACCATTGGACTGTTATGTCACCAGGTCAGTATATAGCAAGTCCACTGCTGAAGCGTACAGCAGTGTTATTTTCGTAACTAAAATGAAAATGAAAATAATTAGCTGTTCGTTCATGAGAAATAAGAGGAGAACATAAAAGAAATTTTAAACTAAAACTAGATACAAACGAAAGTAAGATGGCGTTGAACGAAATATAAACGAGTGCAATAAAGAAAATTGGAATGAAATCATGGACTTCTCAGCTTTGGGGAACATAAGATCACTTCTCTATAAGCGGAATGTCATGCAAACGAGGAGCACATAAATGAGTCAGGACTGTACATGTTAAAATGATGCATTAATGATGCAGGTTTCCTTGATTTTATGGATTTTAAATGGACTTCTCTGACAGATTAGAGTATCGACTGTGGTCTGCTTGAAATGAGTAGCCCTGTGTTTAATGATAGCGGCACTTTTGAGGAGTGCTTATGAGGCGTCTTAAAAAATTGCGATGCATACATTCAGTGTGCTGAATGTACGCGTGTATGCATTTCGTACACTACTGCATAAGACATCCTGCATCATTTGCTTACTGTACAAATGATAAGAATTGGGATCTATAGTGCAAGTCGTAATGCTTGTTCCAGATCTAACCTGTTTCCATTTTTAGACATGAGTTATGTTTATGTTCTCCGATGATAGCTGTATATATAACTTATCAGACATTCCATAACTGTTTATAAGATTGCTTTGGTTTTATCGTTGTTTTTGTTCTACTGGTATTGTGCTACTTTTTGAATAGCTTGTAAAGTATTCAGCGCTTGTCTTGTACTTACTTATTAATTACATACATATAAGAACTTAACGATAAGCACTGCTTTGTTCACTTGTATCATGTGGAATGTATTGGTGTTACAGTTCTGTCTACTCGCCTCAACTGGCTATCACCTGTTCCGGTGTCATTCTGTAAGGGCCTACCTGCGCTGGCTGTCCCTTGACCTCAGTGGAATTCTGATTGGTTTACTGGGCTGCTGGGTCATTCCACGTCAAATCAACCAGGGGTGTACACCACAACCCTTTGGATTTTTCTGAAAATTTTTATACATAAACTACATGCAAAATTAGGAATAATAGTGAAAATTTGAGCAAAATATCTTAAAATTTGACCGAGATATAAATTTTTGAAGTTAATATACAAAAAACGGATCGCGACAAAACGGCATGATCCACCAAGTTTGGACTGTCATATCTTGGCCAAGAAATGAGCTAAAGGGCTGAAATTTTTTTCATGTAATCAGTTTGTTGTGCTCTTTCTAAATATGTAAGCATCTGGGTTGTGTTAGTTGTTGTTTTGAATATAAAAAATTGTAAATATTGCACAGACGCCAATTCTCACTCAAGTTCCAGACATCATATCAGCAGACAGGAATAATATAAAATAATACTTATACTGGTTTTACATTGAGGTATATTGGTGTTCATCAGACATATACTCAATACCTGATTAGTTTCATCATTACTGTGCTTTCCAAGGACATTGTCCTTGCCATGATCGTGCAAGTGGGGGTTACGGCTTGCCAAAAAAGTCAAAGTCGGTATTTTTTGAAATTCATGAAAATTTGCACATATATTCTTGACACCTAGAACTGTCATTGATGAAAAATTCAGGATGGTGTTCAGCTCCTTTCCTTAGAAATCATTTTTTGAAGTTGACCAATTTCACAGTGTCGTGAGTTGCCATTAGGAATGTTTTTAACTTTATACACAGTTGACTTGCTGGTATTTAAAAGTCTTTTAAAATCATCTAAGTGCCTTCTAATGTCAAGTTTGTCAACTGAACATTTTAAGCCATTCCCAGACTACTGATTTACAGAAAATGTATTATTTGTAATTGCACGGAGCTTGTTTATGTGTTTGATATGTTGTGTTAATGCTGTAGAGTTAGAGATATGTTTGGGCTATTTTGTGTCTACAGGTTGTGCGCTGTAAAATATGTGTGTAGCATCTAACAGAAAGTTTGACTGACAGGTGTGTTCTTTATAACTCTGCAAATTGTTATCAATTTATATTACGTTAATATAAATGAATAAAGGTCTTTAATTTTGTTTCACTGAGCTCAAAGGTAACATTTCATGTCTAAATATTGAAATTAAGCTGCACAGACAAAATGGGCATTAAAATGTGATTTACCATTTGCTTAATTTGATCATGCTTAATTTCATCATGATCATTTGTGTAGAACTAAGTTTAGCAACTCATGGGTATCAAAGATTCCTGGTTCAAGAGATCATTCTTTTCATAGTAACATTTCTATGTGAGCAATGTCTGGTGACAAGCCACAATCTAAATAAAACATTGGATTACTGTTAGTTTGACAATTTCAACCTTAAAGTAGATATTTTAATACCAATTTCCATACAGAAGTTTAAACAAAAAATTGCATTCATTAGTCAAAATGACAAGCCAACTTCCACCATGTACATTTGGAGAATTACAACAAGAAGAGTGTCACCAATCAATATACACTAAAAGCATGGGTTTCTGCAGTCTATCAGATTTTTCCGACAAAGAAACTGAATTGCTGGTACCGTAATGAGAAACAAGACACAGCTCGACATTGACATTGAGCTCTTAAACCAGGAATCTTTGATCCCCATGAGTTGCTAAACTTAGTTCTACGCAAATGATCATGATGAAATTAAGCATGATCAAATTAAGCAAATGGTAAATCACATTTTAATGCCCATTTTGTCTGTGCAGCTTAATTTCAATATTTAGGCATGAAATGTTACCTTTGAGCTCAGTGAAACAAAATTAAAGACCTTTAATCATTTATATTAACGTAATATAAATTGATAACAATTTGCAGAGTCATAAAGAACACGGTTACGTATCGATAGTCCGAAGGTTCGATAGTCCGAAGGTTCGATAGTCCGAAGGTTCGATAGTCCGAAGGTTCGATAGTCCGAAATTTCATAGTAAAACATACATGTATAAGTACATTTATATGTTTATGTACAGTATATGTATACATATGCATGTATATGTATATTTATATGTATTTGCATATAAATTTATTTATATCTATATATGTACATATATGTATGTATATATATATATGGATATATATATACGTATATATACGCATATATTTCTATATATACGTATTTATATATCTAAATGTTCATATGTATATAAGTTTGTATATATATGTATTTATCTATACATATATATGTACATATCCGTATATAAACGTATTATACGTAATTATATATATGTACATATGTATATAAAATTATATGTATTTATATATATATGCATATATGCATATATATGTATATACATATACATATATTTACTATGTATATATGTGTACATATAAATGTATATGTATATGTCTATATATTTATGTATGGGTATGTGTAAGGGGTTATGCTTCTTCCAGTGGTTGTTTCTCAACTACAGTACTGTGATATATTATATTATATATATATTATATATTATATATTATATATTATATATTATATATTATATATATATGCATATACATATGTATATACATAAAAATATATTTAATAAATTATACTTAATAACATATATAATTTTATATTATATATCGATGTTTTCATTTATATATGTCATACATATACAAAAACATATTATGTATATACAATGTACATATACATATATTTTATTATTTTATTTTAAAATAATTATTATTATTGTAAAATATAATATAATAATTCAATAATAGCTAATAATTATAATTATTAATTAGAATTATAAAATTAATTAGCTATAATAATATTTATTAATTATTTATTATAATTACCTGTATTATATATAATATTGATATATTATATTAATTAATATAATATTAATATATTATATATATGTATTAATTGTAAATAAATAATATTATATAATTAATATAATTAATATTATTATAATTAATAAATATGGTAAACGTGTAGTTTAGCGTTCTAAATTATTTTAAGGCAGATAATTAAATGTGGAAGGTTTACAACACCCAACTAAAATGTCAAAAGTTGAAAATAAAGAGTAAATATGCTTCTTCCATCAAAATCAACAGCATACAATTGAAAAGTACCAGACGTGATTAGCAAAATCACTTTAAGTTTCATTTTTCGACATGATCCAGTTCATTGTCGTTGCTACAAAGTCAAGAGTTCCACCAGATGAAAAACTTGGAAGAGGAGTTTAAGTTCGAAGCTTTCCCCTGTCTTCATTGACGATGACAACTGCAACTGATTGATCTTGGTTCGTTTACCAGTCGGCTGCTCCAGACGCCAAGTAGTCCTTACGGCCGATGTTCTGTGCTTGCTTGTTCTGTATTGCTTCCAGTTTTGGACAATCCGTAATCCTGTGACCAAGTCCACCGCAGTACGAACAACCAACCTCACCTATAGCAAGCAAAAGCCACATTCTGATAATTATCAGCTCTTTAGAAACACATTAACCAGTGTTTACCTATACATGTACATTGGACCGAGTCTTGAGCTCCAAACATGACGTCTCCAGCTGGAGGTCCTCCACTTGTTCCTATCTGCCAGCGCATTGAGTACAGAGGAGCTGCCCTGGTATGGTGATGTAATCAGGGCCTTGCCCAATCTACCTCCAAGAGCTTTGCTATCCAACCATGGGTATCCATGGACGTCGTCCCCAATGCTCTGCGGAAAACGGCGTTCTCCTGGCTCCATTCGCTCACACTGCAACCATGCAGAATTGAGCCTTTCCGTGGTAGCCCCAGTGGTCTGGAATTCTCTTTAGAGCTGCACCTTGGGACTCTTATCTGAAATCTTCCTAGAGTCAGGAGCGCCTAAGTAGGTTCCCTGAAGGGGCGCTATATAAATTCCCGAATGAATAAATGTAAGAATGAGTATACCTATTCACACAAATTCATGCAAACAGCAGAGAAGGTGTTAAATAAACTTCGCTGACATCGTGACATGGCATTAGAAGATGTTTTACCTCCCAGGCTGAGATTCTTCTCGTTTTCGGAATACAGCGTGGCAAGGAATTCTGGAACTAGCTGCTTGGCTTCAATCAACAAATGCTTCAAATCCAACAATATCGATTCATCTAAAAGAAACAACACATAATATGCATGTAGTCGTTTGTTAACATAAATGCCAAAGCTGGTGGTATATGCCAAAGATCATTAGAGGTCAGAAAGCATTACGGTACTAGTCACAAATAAAAACCCTCCGCACATTCCATTGTGTAGCAGTTATTCCACATTAACATTAGATTATGAAAATTCAACCTACCACAGGTTTTGTTGATAAATGTTGTTGCAATTCCTGTTCTGCCGCATCGTCCAGTACGACCGATTCGATGAACTACAACAAAAACCAATTAGGTAACAAATCCTCTGAATTTGACAAAACAAGCGTGCTGAAACTGTTTCACCTGAGTTCTTAGAGCAAAGAATCTACAGGCCAAGGTAAACAACCGTGGATTAACACTTTAACGACGAGCTGCATTGGTTTCCCAGTCACTTTTAGTACACTCTCATCGTTAAAGTATTAATTCACAGCACGAGTAACTGTTCATTAGCACGTTAAGTTGGTATTCCAACAATTGTCTTTAGATCACTATAAATGCCATAGAATATTCAATTAGATTAAGATTAACACTGACAGTAGCTTTCTATGTTTGCTCACACAGCACTTTTCAGGACCTTGCAGAGTGCTCCTGCTTTTGTTGTTCAAACAATTCATTAACAAATCAACCAAAATAAATGCCATATGTAGCATAATCGATTAGACTAAGATTAGATTAAACTTAGACTATTTGATTAAGATTAGCCCTGACAATAGCTTTCTATGTTTGCTCACACAGCACTTTTCAGGACCTCACAGAGTACTTCTGCTTTTGTTGTTCATACCATTCATTAACAAATCACCAAAATAAACGCCATAGCATATTCGACCACATTAAGATTAGACTAAGATTAGCGCTGACCGTAGTTTTCTATGTCGTCCGGCATATCGTAGTTTATGATGTGCTCTACGCCTGGAAAGTCGAGACCCTTAGAGGCAACGTCCGTGGCAACAAGAACATCCTTCTGCTGACCAGTAAACTGAGCAACGGAAGTTATTCTCTCCTCCTGGTCTGCAATTTATACACGAAACATTGTTTTAACAGATTCTTAATGCAATTAAGAACTCTTTATCAACGCAAATGCCAACGCTCCACAAGCAGCTATGCATAAATGATCAATGATGAATTTCAACATAACGGTTCAAAATGAAAGACTGAAAAACATCAATATTAAAGCAACCCCATGCACTAGTGTATTCAACAATTTGTATACAATCCAATACAACACAACTGTATTTGATGCTCCCTCCTTCCAGAGTTCACAACCATACAGCAGAACATTGAGTGATTGTGCGTGAAGAACATGCTCAAGTTTCTTACACAGTGATCACCTGAGTGGAGGTTTGAACCTGTACTCTCTGCATTACAGGCATTGCCTAAACCAATCGGCCACCATGCCCAACAAATACAATTGAAGCTTTATAATAACCCCTTAAACTGCAATTAATAGGTGCACTTTGAACATGACAATAAGAAACACAAAAGAAATAGATGATCCACTTTGTCTAGCAGAAGTTTATGACACACAAGCAACCCACAAAGGCAAATTGAGTTCTGTTGATCAAACTCATTGTCTTTGACTTTCAAGACAATTAAATACCTGAATTCTTATGAACCATTTAAAACAAGCCACGAGATCTGAGAAAAGCTTACCTTTTCCTCCATGAATCGAGACGGCCTTGACTCCTTTCAGAAGCAGGTATTCGTGGATTGCATCTACGTCCTGTTTCTTCTCAGCAAATATTAATACCTAAACAAAACCTTAAGAACTAAAACAAGAGAAGCTGAAGCTTCATACACATACCGTAGTTATTAATCTGTACACTTTTCCTATACCTCGTTAAGTAACAGTAAAAAAATAAACACTTGTTTGGACATCTTATTAAATGAAAATATGATCGTTCACATGATGCTATGGAAACATGGTCCTAGGCTGAAAGATTATTAGGATTAAGCACCACCTAAATGACACAGAATGGCCTACACATAAATACAAGCACAAAAGAACACGACTTAATAAAATAAGCAATAGAGTGCTAGGATGAATGCGTCAAATGAACCTTACAACAACTTCTGAAACAACAGGCCATAAAGACACTTCTGCACTACAATAATACAACTGCATTTAATACAATTCAACTGTATTTGATACAATACAACTGTATTTGATACAATACAATACAACTGTATTTGATACAATACAACTACGTCTGATGCAATACAATACAACTGTATTTGATATTGCCCTTCTTCTGAAGTTCATAAAGTAAACATACGACAGAATATCAACGGCACTGAGCAGTTGTGCAGACTTCCTCAGTGACCGCCCGAGTGCAGGCTCGAACCCATACTCCACGCATTACAGGCCAACCGCCCTAACCAGTCAGCTACCACGTCCCACAACAGTGGGCTAGGCTGAACCACACAACAGTGAGCGTCCCAATCAACAGGGCATCTAGATGCCTACAACAAGACACTGACATCTAGACACTTCCTTCTAGACTTACATCTAGACATGCGGTACCTATTTTAGAACCCTGTCATGGAGAAACAGAGGAATGGATTTGGTTACCGGTGGCGGAGTCTTCTGGAGACATCTCAGGATCTGCATCATCTTCTCTTCCTGCTTCACATGTTCCACTTCCTGTCGCACGTCCAGATTGGCGGCTCCCGCTCGACCCACGTTGACGGTTATCGGCTTTACGAGGGCGCTGCGGGCAAAATTCTGAATCTTCTTTGGCATGGTTGCCGAAAACAAAAGTGTCTGCCTCTGCCCCTGTAAGAAGACAATGGTTTCAACAATCAGAAAGCAGCAGTCACAGTAACTGTGTAAAAAATTTGTGACCATCTCTTCATACCTTGTGCATTGCATACCAGCACTATTTTTTTAGCAGTCCCGTGGGCTAGCCCTGAGGCAGCCATGGGTATGAAGTGTTAGTGACTTGCTTTTCTTAGCCTCTGCATATGAAGGCAGTTGGCAAGTCCTCTTCCCTGCCGTCTCATCTTCCCACTGACAGTCAGTGTACTCATTATAGCAGAGTTGGCTTGGGGGTACTGGTGGAACAGAAATCTCGAACCAAATTTTCTGCCCTGATGGGGATTTGAACCCCGACCTCTCGATTGACAGTCCAGCGTGCTAACCACTACACTATCGAGCACACCGGCACTATAGAAGTTCTGCATTATGATCATGAAGACTACCTTGAAGTAGGAGAAGATCGTTCGGACGTTGTCCTCAAACCCCATATCGATCATTCGATCTGCTTCATCGAGAACCAGGTAACGACAGATGGCAAGGTTCATCATCTTCTTATCGAGCATATCCATCAGTCGACCAGGAGTGGCTGTTATGATGTGAACACCTCTGCAAAGATAAACACATCAACGTCAAAATTATAAACAGCTTATCTCGTCTACAACCGTTGGATTGGCCACACCACGGACAATCCTGTTCCGTCCGCTTCTCCGTCTTGTCTTCCTCGATATGAATGATTGATTCATTGACTGACCGACAGATCAATTCCTGACTACATGAATGAATGAATGATTGATTGACTGACCGATCTACCGGCCGACCAAATGACTAGTTGGTGGATTGATTGGTTAATAAAGAATATGCACACTTACTTACTTCCATGTACAGATTCCAATTCCGTGCCTGGAACGGTCTTCCTGCACCCATTCAGGAAACCAAAAGTTTATCGATTTTCAAAAAACAGTTAAAAATGAACTTATTACTTAATCACGAGCACTAACATTTGCGCTGACAGTAGACAGTTTTGTTAAGCATTCTAGAAGTAGCTTGCTACCAACAACGCTATATAAATCGTCGTAATTACAATTACAATCCTATATTATACCGTTTGATGGCATCAAGCTGTTCGTTGAAGGCCATTCCACCGATGCAGAGGCTGCACCGCAGAGGCGGATATCCGTTCGCTTCCAACTCATGGCAGAAGAAACTGACGATGTCGTTGGTCTGCTTGGCAAGTTCTCTCTGTCAAAAATCAATTGCATTATACTCGTGAAAGAAAGTAACGTCAGAGACATACCTAATGCATAATGAAATACGCAATCTATCTTTGCAATCTACCAGCTCAACTGTTCTGTCTCATCTCAGCGGTTACAGCCTCCGCTCTGTCGCCCACAGAGACCTGGCTGCTCATTTTGCTTGCAGAGCAGGGCATTTTGCATGATCAGCCTAACAACATGGAAAAGACCTCCCCAAGGGCACCTCCTCTCTGTTCTATCAGTTGCTCAAGACCGTTCTCTTCTGCCTGGCCTGGGTTGGGAGCAACTCTGAGTAGAGATGTGCAAGGGCGTTATATAAATTCTGACTGACTGAGTCAATTTCTCAGAATTTCCTGTGATTTACCAGCACGAGTTAGTGAAATATCCTCTCAGGAAACATTGCACTAGAATACTCCAACTCTTGCTGTAACTCAAACCAGAACAGTTTTGGGCTCGCGAGCATTCTCGATGGCTGGTCCGAAGGTCTGGAATTCACAACCCAGTTTGGTGTATTGTTTCAATTCTCTGAAGTCATTCAGAACTTAAATCTCATCTGTGTTAACTTGCCTACCACCGATAGCGTCCCTTCCTCTGACCCATTTGAATTTTTCTATAGCGGGCACAAGCTAGTGAAATACCTTGTCAGGAAAAGTCTCTGACACATCTGGCTTATCTACCGAACAATTACCTCGAGTACAATTTCACTTTCAGGGACCATTGATGGATGGCTCTATGCATTGTATAATACAATTTCCAAAAAAAACTGAATGTTTAAATTAAAAAATTAGAAGTCTTAAATAACTTTAAATAGATTTTAAAAATCAAAGAATTTCAAACAGAAAGAAAACAATCTAATACAAAACTCGTAAGACGTGGTGTTAAAAGCATTCTGAAGACATACTGATGGGCAGATGATGAGTCCGTAGGGTCCCTCGTTTCGCACAAGAGGCATGTACTTTTCCTGTTCCAAGGAAAACATGATGAGTGGCAGCGTAAAGACCATAGTCTTCCCTGAACCTGTAAAGGCGATCCCGATCATATCCCGGCCAGCCAAACTAAAAGCAAGAAACAGGTTTTTTACTGTTAAATTAGCCTGGGATTAAAAAGTCTGGATCAGTTTAACGTGTACATCTTAGAAGGAAATGTAGAGACAGAAAAATAGGTACAATAGAACCAAACAATGTGTTCCTTGAGAGCTGTGTTTAAGTGTGTTATAAAGAGCAGATCTCGCCCAAGGCGCAATTATCCTCCTGAAGCTTGGTGCCCGGGCTGCGAATCATATACACGAAACAAAGTTAAAGAAACACAACAATTATTTGAAGCAGATCATTGCATTAGTTGAGACTGTTCAATTTTCAGTTCAAAAGACTAAATCAAAACATTCAAGTAAGTTGCAAACTTTAACAAGATCGGATAATATGTCACCAAACAATCACCAACTGAAACGGTTGTTGTTAACTTGAATAGATGTTGCATCCTTCAAAGCCTCACGAACTAGAAACAAAGTTTTATGTCATATTCAGAAAAGCAAGAAGTCATCTTTCATAGTACGTACACGGCTGGTAGGCCTTGGATCTGGATTGGTGTCGGCATGATGATGCCTTTCTTCTTCAGAGCAGTAAGAACCACCTTTGGAAATCGCATCTCCTACAGGAACAACGTAAACCATGCTAACTGTAATGAGTAATTGTAACGGAAGATTTGTACAGAGCTTCAATAAGAGCTTCCTTTCCTTGTTTTCCTGTTTTGGGTTCAATTAGTTTCTTTTCTGATTTTTGCTTGAACTTTCACTATTCCCTTGGTCACTGCAAGCATGTTTGCAATGATAATCTTTCTTTAAAGGCCACCATTAATTATGTAATGTAATCTGTAATTTGGTGTCCCAATTAGCGGGATTCTGTATCCCTTTAAGGCCTCCTTTTTGTAGCCGTGTTGAAATTGTATGTAAACCTAATGATTTTGTTTAATTGGTTGCAAAATAAACATATTGATTGATTGAATAAGAATAACATTCTGGGAAGGCAGCCCAACCGAAAAAATCCTAAGCAAGTCCATGTGTACAAAGTGAGCACTATGGCCGAATGGATGGAGCACTTGGCTTGTAAAGCAAAAGTTTTGGGTTCAAGCCCCCACTCAGACGATCAATGTGTAAGGACCTTAAGCAAGTCCTTTACAAACAGTTGCTTCACGCCATCGATGTTCTGTCGTATGGTCGTGAGTGCACATTTGAACGTTAGAAGAAGCGCATTATATGTAGTTGTATTGTATTGTAAGATGGGATCTGTAATTTATACAGAATTTAACTGACTGATGTCTTGCATCATGTGGGGCATGGTAGTCTAAGGGTATGTTCGGCGCCTTGCAGCCGGGGTTGTTCGAATCCACCTCAAGCCGTCGCTTAGGGACCCTGGGCAAGTCCTTCACTCGCAATTGCTCATGCGCTTTTGGCGTGAAACTCCAATTCAGTGACCGCGCTGTAGTCGGGAGCGCCTCTGAGTAGAAATCTTGAAGGGACGCTATAACAAGTGCACACACATACATACATACGTGACTTACTTTAAAAGTCTTGATCGGAGGAGGAATGTTCTCGCCCTCGGCTAGAATGTGAAGGCGTCGTCGTACCCTCTGATGACGTTCATCGGGCATGCGACTGATGTAGTCAGGCACTTTCCAACTGAATCAGACACCATAAAAACACCACCGCCATTATCACCTCATATCATCATCATCATCACCGACCCCATTATCGTCAGTATCTTCATCAATTCTTCATCGACTCATTTTCATCATTATCATGATTAACTCACTAAATATTGACTTTTTACCATTATCCACATTATGTGTGGCCTGGTATTATTGTTGCACCTATGACTTTGCATCAATGAGTCCACATCTAATTCAGTATACTGGTCAGGCACTTAAAACGTGAAATATAAGGAGTCTTAGTACATACTAACTCCCTCACCCCCAGGGCTAATACCACCCTGATCCACTCGTTTGCCATTGCTCGAATTGACTACTGTGGCTCGCTCTACATTGGTCTCCCAGTGGGGCTGTTGGGGTGCCTCGAGCGGGTTTTGTGGTCCGCGGTGCGCCTCGTAGGACGCATTCCAAGGTTTGGCCACGTTTCTGGTTACATGAGCGATGTCCTCCATTGGCTCCCCTTCTGCAGCAAATTATCTACAAGGTCTCTATTTTGGTATGGCGCTACCTTTTGACCTTGGCCCCTGTATACTCGAGGGAGCTTTGCTGTTCCACCCTGGACGTACGGGGATGCCACTCTCTCCACTCTTCTGCACAGGGTCAGCTTCTGATTCCCTACGCGCGAGCCTCTACCAGGCTTTTTCTGTCGCTGACACCACGGTCTGGAATGGGTTCACACTGGCTTTGAGTTTGCTGCCTAGAGTTTTTCTGATAAATTTTATTTGAATCTCCTTTTAGCCAGGGCTGGGTCGGGAGAAGTTACCTTGAAAGAGCGCTATATAAATTTCCGCAATGAATGAATGAATGAATACATACATAAATTTAGATCAGAAGAGCTGTACAGAGTGTGCAGAGCATACGTTTACCTGGTCTTAATCGGGTCCTCGTACTGGATGCCCTTCGCCAACTCGGCCACACCCATCAAAGCTGCAATCAGACAAAAGAGCAGACAATTAGACATGACATAACAACCCACACTTTTAAACACGATTTCAATAAGAACCTTACAAATGACCATTAAAGTATGCACGCATATATGTTTGGAATTTTATATCATCATTATTATTAATATTATTATTACTATAGAAATCCACAGATGTATATTACAGTATGTTCGTGTATATATTTGCAATTTTATATTATCATTATTATTATAACTATATATCATCTAAATTTATAGCACTGCTCGCAAATGAAATCTCTCAATGGATGGCACTGAAGTAGGCATCCAAAACATGCAAAAGAAAATTTTAAGATTGGATGCAGAAATTGAATGTTTTTGAATACCTGTTTTCTCGGCCACACTTTCAAGAATCTTTTCCTCTTCCTTCAGCTGCTTCTCCTTTGCCGTTTCTTTTCGTGCTAATAACAGAAACGAAACACGTTTTAGAATTCAACTGATACCACAGCAAAGCAATGTTTAAGTACTGGATGGGTCAAAACTCCTTCACCGTCTCATCTTGCCACTGACCATGTACAGTGAACTCGATACACTCAGTAAACGCAATATAGCTAGTTTGGTTAGGGGTTACAAGTGGATCCAAAATCTTGAAACGAATTTCTGCCCCTGTGGGGATTTGAAACCTCAACCTCTGACTTGACAGTCCAGCAATAATTCGTAAATGATCTAAATTCTAAACCACTGAAATACTCCACACATTAGACCCACTGCTTTGAACAGTCTTTCGACCATGTGAAGAATGTGCTTTCTCTGAGACATTTCAGCCACAGCTCAAGACCTATCTTTTAAACAATCAAAAGACTGCCATTGACTTTCAGAACTCATGTACGGCGCCCTTTCCTTCAGCCTAAGCTGTGTTACCGCGCTATACAAATAATAATAATAAAAATAGTAATCTCTGTTTATTGATTCAAACTGAGATGAACGCAGAATGATTACAAGTCACAGTATGAACGGATGATCACAAGTTCTTACAGGAGTTGAATTTAACTGCTTGGCAGCCAAGCAAGGCGCCCATCTGTCCTACTTCTCATTTTACCAATGCCATCTGGCGAATGAAAGGCTGAGTCACACTATGGGTCAACCTTTACAAATCATCCTATTATTATTATTAACATTAGAACCAAAATTATCATAAAATATGTTGATAGAGAAGTGCTCAGACCTTGTGCTTCTTGCTTGAGCTTGCTGTGTTGGTCAAGCAGACTGATCTGACACTTGGGTCCGATCTGTTGGCTCCCATCGCTGTCCTCCAATTCATCCTGTGTGCTCTCCTTCTCCTTTTCTGTGTTTAACAAAAGTCGTGCTGTGCCGAGTTTATCAAACTTCGCAAGCTGGAACAAAAACAAATGCCTCCAGGCTACTATACGGCGACTCGTCCGGTCTCGATACCTATCGAAATCCTACCAAAGTTTTGAGCAACTTTGCCAGAAAGCAGACTTTAACCTCTTTTCAACCATCATCAGCAACCCTGCACATGTATTATATTAGCTATTGCCTCCTGTGAAAACTGTTGCATACTCGCCATGCCCCAGAACCCACAATAGAATCATACCTAAGGCTATCTTGTAAAACATTTGTTACACAGATGCTTTATACTTAAATTTATTTTTTATCTATTGATGAACTATGTACACCAAAATGAGGGTAGCAGTTGGTTTTTTAATAAAGAATATACTTACTTACACAATGGCTCTGCCATTCTATTGTAATGTAATGTAATAAAACGCTTCTACAGTGCCTTTCGAGTACCCCGAAAAGTGCTGTGTGCATGGCTAATGATCTAAACAAGTCCAACTTAGGAAAACAGAAACTGTTTCTTTGGCTGAATCAATCAAAATGGTGCATATATTTAGACTAAATATCTTCTAACTGCTTGATCACAATTATCATTATTAAAGTGGCATTTATTATCATAATTGGATCAGAGTAATTATAATCCCATTGTCAGCTGTAGACGTGAAACAATCGTACAGGCAGGAACACAGACTCTGTATTAAAATGTAATAGTATATCTTTTTCTAGCAAAAACACCAAACAAAATATCCAACCTTTCTCATTTTAACAGGAACATACGGAACGTATTCTTCGTCCGATTCTGACGGCGGCTGAACGTCCTGATGATCATTACCATTTTTACGATCATCAGCATGATGACGCTGCAAACAATTTAATACATTAAAAAATTAATAAGAAAGAAATCTACTCCGCTCCTGAGTAGATTTCTTGAAGGGGTGCTATATAAATCTCCAGAATAAATGAATGAATGAAAAGTTATAGTACTTCATCTCTGCAGTTTATTGCTTCGTGTATAAGTGTATGTTATTTATAACTTAAATGCACATATTATGTGCATTTAAGTATCATCATCATCATTCATCATCATCACCTAAGGTATCTATAACCCCTTTGGATTTTAAAAAATATTAAAAGATTAAAGAATTACGTCTGGAACAGCTAATTACCATCAGGCTCTGGCAAGGCAAAAGTGTTGTAAAAGACTGCACCATTAAAGCATTGGATGCAATTTGGTATCGTAGTAGTTAGAGAACTCAGATTGTAATACGGAGAGTAAGGGTTCGAGCTTCAACTGAGCTCGCTACTGTTTACATTTCCTAATAAAAGGTAATTTTTCACTTTCAATATTTATTGTTTTAATGAACCATTACTTACTTATTTTAGCAGAAAATGCACTGTTTTGTTAAATAATTAATTATTTTCGTTCGTAATGAATGTGTCTACGCAGTAGGTCTCTTGAAGAGGCGCAATATAAATTCTCTGAATGAATGAATGACATAATGTGTTTGGAAGTGCTGAAACTCGTAATATCCTAGAGTTAGAAGACACCGCAAAATCGACTGTGCATGACTGACTCGATGATATCTTAACCATTTGTGTTATTAGACGAACCCCTACTGAACGTCTATGTCAGCAATTGAATGTGATCAAATAAACCAAACTCACTTTGTGACGTTTTTTCTCTTTCTTACTTTCGCTCATGTTATGCTGAATAAAACGGGCAATTATTTTAATAACAAAACACGTTAACTTTCTTTTATTTAGGTAAACAACAACAGCTTGAAACGATCTGTTGGTGTCTTACAAAGATTATATATCCCACGCTTGAGGCGTTATTGCGTGCATTGTTCAGGACCGATTGGCTTTGTTGCCGATTTTGAATTCCGATTAGCTGGCCTGCTTTTTCGCGGGTTCCGATTCTGATTCCAGGCACTTAATCGACTGTCCGCCATGTTGATATTCGACTTTTACTCGGTTCCAGCAATTGTTTTTGGGCGAAAATATTACATCTTTTGGTAATCGGATCGGTAGTCCTGGATGTGCCGATTCCGATTCAAGAATTGGTCCTTCCCTAGTGTACACAATCTTAATGCCTTACTGCAGAGCATGATGTAAGTCTTACATTGTGCTGCATTGTGCTGCTGAGTGCAGACACACATAAACGTACTGATGCAATGACATATAGCCTACAGACCTACGCGCGCGCACACACATCCATGCACACATCCACATAAATTATGTATACATATATGTACCCATACACATTATGTTTAGGCTATCATTTTTTGGTTCCACTATTTCCTAATTTAGGCTACACCGAATTAAAAGCTTGGAACAATGGAATTTTTGCATGCTAAATATGTTATGGCGCCATCTTACTGATTATATATCGTCGATTGCTGATTATATATTCGATAGCGATATTTGATTGATTTATTCTCGATTGCTGATTTATAGTCGATAGCTGATAATTTATAGTCGATGGCTGATATTTATAGTCGATAGGCTAGCTGATATTAATAGTCGATAGCTGATATTTATAGTCGATGGCTGATCATCAAAATCGATAGCTGATCATTTAGCCTATAGGCTAGCAAAGCTTTTTTCTAGAAAAAAAGGTTCCGGAACTCAACAAATTCAGAACAATCATAGGTGCATATTTTATGCTAATATAGGCCCTAACTGCTTCATATAGGCCTATATCAGTATCAGTAGGCCTAAACACTGAAAGCACTTACATTAACTTAAAGCAAAGATATGGTTAAAGTATCTAAATAATTTCATATAATTTTTAATTAACAATTTTAATTACCGGTAACTAAATTACTTTTTAATGGCTGAATAAAGGTACCGAAACGCGTTGAACCGCTCCGACTGAAAAAAACCCACTGATTTATAGTCGATAGCTGATATTTAGGCCTATAGTTGATAGCTGATATTTATAGCCGTTTGCTAATATTTATAGTCGATAGCTGTTATTTATGGTCGATAGCTGTTATTTATAGTCGATAGCTGATATTTATAGTCGATAGCTGATCATTTATAGTCGCTTGCTGATATTTATAGTCGATGGCTGATATTTATAGTCGGTAACTGATATTTAGAGTCGATAGCTGATATTTACAGTCGATAGCTGATATTTAAAGTCGATAGCTGATATTTATAGTCGATGGCTGATATTTATAGTCGTTGGCTGATATTTATAGTCGTTGGCTGATATGTATAGTCGTTGGCTGATATTTATAGTCGATGGCTGATCATTTATAGTCGATGGCTGATATTTATAGTCGATGGATGATATTTATAGTCGATAGCTGATATTTATAGTCGATGGCTGATCATTTATAGTCGATAGCTGATATTTATAGTCGATAGCTGATATTTATAGTCGATAGCTGATATTTATAGTCGATAGCCGATATTTATAGTCGATGGCTGATATTTATAGTCGCTAGCTGATATTTATAGTCGATGGCTGATATTTATAGTCGATGGCTGATATTTATAGTCGATTGCTGTTATTTATAGCCGATAGCTGATATTTATAGCCGATGGCTGATATTTATATTCGATTGCTGATATTTATAGTAGATATCTGCTATTTATAGTCGGTGGATGATCATTTATAGTCGATAGTGATCATTTAGAGTCAATAGTGATCATTTAGAGTTAATAGTGATCATTTAGAGTCGATAGTGATCATTTAGAGTCAATAGTGATCATTTATGATCATTTAGTCAATAGTGATCATTTAGAGTCAATAGTGATCATTTAGAGTCAATAGTGATCATTTAGAGTCAATAGTGATCATTTAGAGTCAATAGTGATCATTTAGAGTCAATAGTGATCATTTAGAGTCAATAGTGATCATTTAGAGTCAATAGTGATCATTTAGAGTCAATAGTGATCATTTAGAGTCAATAGTGATCATTTAGAGTCAATTTAGAGTCAATAGTTCATTTAGAGTCAATAGTGATCATTTAGAGTCAATAGTGATCATTTAGAGTCAATAGTGATCATTTAGAGTCAATAGTGATCATTTAGAGTCGATAGTGATCATTTAGAGTCAATAGTGATCATTTAGAGTCAATAGTGATCATTTAGAGTCAATAGTGATCATTTAGAGTCAATAGTGATCATTTAGAGTCAATAGTGATCATTTAGAGTCAATAGTGATCATTTAGAGTCAATAGTGATCATTTAGAGTCAATAGTGATCATTTAGAGTCAATAGTGATCATTTAGAGTCAATAGTGATCATTTAGAGTCAATAGTGATCATTTAGAGTCAATAGTGATCATTTAGAGTCAATAGTGATCATTTAGAGTCAATAGTGATCATTTAGAGTCAATAGTGATCATTTAGAGTCAATAGTGATCATTTAGAGTCAATAGTGATCATTTAGAGTCAATAGTGATCATTTAGAGTCAATAGTGATCATTTAGAGTCAATAGTGATCATTTAGAGTCAATAGTGATCATTTAGAGTCAATAGTGATCATTTAGAGTCAATAGTGATCATTTAGAGTCAATAGTGATCATTTAAAGTTAGAGTCAATAGTGATCATTTAGAGTCAATTTGATCAGTCAATAGTGATCATTTAGAGTCAATAGTGATCATTTAGAGTCAATAGTGATCATTTAGAGTCAATAGTGATCATTTAGAGTCAGTCAATAGTGATCATTTAGAGTCAATAGTGATCATTTAGAGTCAATAGTGATCATTTAGAGTCAATAGTGATCATTTAGAGTCAATAGTGATCATTTAGAGTCAATAGTGATCATTTAGAGTCAATAGTGATCATTTAGAGTCAATAGTGATCATTTAGAGTCAATAGTGATCATTTAGAGTCAATAGTGATCATTTAGAGTCAATAGTGATCATTTAGAGTCAATAGTGATCATTTAGAGTCAATAGTGATCATTTAGAGTCAATAGTGATCATTTAGAGTCAATAGTGATCATTTAGAGTCAATAGTGATCATTTAGAGTCAATAGTGATCATTTAGAGTCAATAGAGTCAGAGTCATTTAGAGTCATTTAGTGATCATTTAGAGTCAATAGTGATCATTTAGAGTCAATAGTGATCATTTAGAGTCAATAGTGATCATTTAGAGTCAATTTAGAGTCAATAGTGATCATTTAGAGTCAATTTAGAGTCAATAGTGATCATTTAGAGTCAATAGTGATCATTTAGAGTCAATAGTGATCATTTAGAGTCAATAGTGATCATTTAGAGTCGATAGTGATCATTTAGAGTCAATTTGATCATTTAGAGTCAATAGTGATCATTTAGAGTCAATAGTGATCATTTAGAGTCAATAGTGATCATTTAGAGTCAATAGTGATCATTTAGAGTCAATAGTGATCATTTAGAGTCAATAGTGATCATTTAGAGTCAATAGTGATCATTTAGAGTCAATAGTGATCATTTAGAGTCAATAGTGATCATTTAGAGTCAATAGTGATCATTTAGAGTCAATAGTGATCATTTAGAGTCAATAGTGATCATTTAGAGTCAATAGTGATCATTTAGAGTCAATAGTGATCATTTAGAGTCAATAGTGATCATTTAGAGTCAATAGTGATCATTTAGAGTCAATAGTGATCATTTAGAGTCAATAGTGATCATTTAGAGTCAATAGTGATCATTTAGAGTCAATAGTGATCATTTAGATCAATAGTGATCATTTAGAGTCAATAGTGATCATTTAGAGTCAATAGTGATCATTTAGAGTCAATAGTGATCATTTAGAGTCAATAGTGATCATTTAGAGTCAATAGTGATCATTTAGAGTCAATAGTGATCATTTAGAGTCAATAGTGATCATTTAGAGTCAATAGTGATCATTTAGAGTCAATAGTGATCATTTAGAGTCAATAGTGATCATTTAGAGTCAATAGTGATCATTTAGAGTCAATAGTTTAGAGTCAATAGTGATCATTTAGAGTCAATAGTGATCATTTAGAGTCAATTTAGATAGTGATCATTTAGAGTCAATAGTGATCATTTAGAGTCAATAGTGATCATTTAGAGTCAATAGTGATCATTTAGAGTCAATAGTGATCATTTAGAGTCAATAGTGATCATTTAGAGTCAATAGTGATCATTTAGAGTCAATAGTGATCATTTAGAGTCAATAGTGATCATTTAGAGTCAATAGTGATCATTTAGAGTCAATAGTGATCATTTAGAGTCAATAGTGATCATTTAGAGTCAATAGTGATCATTTAGAGTCAATAGTGATCATTTAGAGTCAATAGTCATCATTTAGAGTCAATAGTGATCATTTAGAGTCAATAGTGATCATTTAGAGTCAATAGTGATCATTTAGAGTCAATAGTGATCATTTAGAGTCAATAGTGATCATTTAGAGTCAATAGTGATCATTTAGAGTCAATAGTGATCATTTAGAGTCAATTAGAGTCAATAGTGATCATTTAGAGTCAATAGTGATCATTTAGAGTCAATAGTGATCATTTAGAGTCAATAGTGATCATTTAGAGTCAATAGTGATCATTTAGAGTCAATAGTGATCATTTAGAGTCAATAGTGATCATTTAGAGTCAATAGTGATCATTTAGAGTCAATAGTGATCATTTAGAGTCAATAGTGATCATTTAGAGTCGATAGTGATCATTTAGAGTCAATAGTGATCATTTAGAGTCAATAGTGATCATTTAGAGTCAATAGTGATCATTTAGAGTCAATAGTGATCATTTAGAGTCAATAGTGATCATTTAGAGTCAATAGTGATCATTTAGAGTCAATAGTGATCATTTAGAGTCAATAGTGATCATTTAGAGTCAATAGTGATCATTTAGAGTCAATAGTGATCATTTAGAGTCAATTTAGTGATCATTTAGAGTCAATAGTGATCATTTAGAGTCAATAGTGATCATTTAGAGTCAATAGTGATCATTTAGAGTCAATAGTGATCATTTAGAGTCAATAGTGATCATTTAGAGTCAATAGTGATCATTTAGAGTCAATAGTGATCAATTAGTGATCATTTAGAGTCAATTTAGAGTCAATAGTGATCATTTAGAGTCAATGATTAGAGTCAATTTAGAGTCAATAGTGATCATTTAGAGTCAATAGTGATCATTTAGAGTCAATAGTGATCATTTAGAGTCGATAGTGATCATTTAGAGTCAATAGTGATCATTTAGAGTCGATAGTGATCATTTAGAGTCAATAGTGATCATTTAGAGTCAATAGTGATCATTTAGAGTCAATAGTGATCATTTAGAGTCAATAGTGATCATTTAGAGTCAATAGTGATCATTTAGAGTCAATAGTGATCATTTAGAGTCGATAGTGATCATTTAGAGTCAATAGTGATCATTTAGAGTCAATAGTGATCATTTAGAGTCAATAGTGATCATTTAGAGTCAATAGTGATCATTTAGAGTCAATAGTGATCATTTAGAGTCAATAGTGATCATTTAGAGTCAATAGTGATCATTTAGAGTCAATAGTGATCATTTAGAGTCAATAGTGATCATTTAGAGTCAATAGTGATCATTTAGAGTCAATAGTGATCATTTAGAGTCGATAGTGATCATTTAGAGTCAATAGTGATCATTTAGAGTCAATAGTGATCATTTAGAGTCAATAGTGATCATTTAGAGTCAATAGTGATCATTTAGAGTCAATAGTGATCATTTAGAGTCAATAGTGATCATTTAGAGTCATTTTAGAGTCAATAGTGATCATTTAGAGTCAATAGTGATCATTTAGAGTCGATAGTGATCATTTATAGTCGATAGTGATCATTTAGAGTCGATAGTGATCATTTAGAGTCAATAGTGATCATTTAGAGTCAATAGTGATCATTTATAGTCGATAGTGATCATTTAGAGTCGATAGTGATCATTTAGAGTCGATAGTGATCATTTAGAGTCAATAGTGATCATTTAGAGTCGATAGTGATCATTTAGAGTCAATAGTGATCATTTAGAGTCAATAGTGATCATTTAGAGTCAATAGTGATCATTTAGAGTCAATAGTGATCATTTATAGTCGATAGTGATCATTTAGAGTCAATAGTGATCATTTAGAGTCAATAGTGATCATTTAGAGTCGATAGTGATCATTTATAGTCAATAGTGATCATTTAGAGTCAATAGTGATCATTTAGAGTCAATAGTGATCATTTAGAGTCAATAGTGATCATTTAGAGTCAATAGTGATCATTTAGAGTCAATAGTGATCATTTAGAGTCAATAGTGATCATTTAGAGTCAATAGTGATCATTTAGAGTCGATAGTGATCATTTAGAGTCAATAGTGATCATTTAGAGTCAATAGTGATCATTTAGAGTCAATAGTGATCATTTAGAGTCAATTTAGTGATCATTTAGAGTCGATAGTGATCATTTAGAGTCGATAGTGATCATTTAGAGTCAATAGTGATCATTTAGAGTCGATAGTGATCATTTAGAGTCAATAGTGATCATTTAGAGTCAATAGTGATCATTTAGAGTCAATAGTGATCATTTAGAGTCAATAGTGATCATTTAGGAGTCAATAGTGATCATTTAGAGTCAGTAGTGATCATTTAGAGTCGATAGTGATCATTTATAGTCGACAGTGATCATTTAGAGTCAATAGTGATCATTTAGAGTCAATAGTGATCATTTAGAGTCAATAGTGATCATTTAGAGTCAATAGTGATCATTTAGAGTCAATAGTGATCATTTAGAGTCAATAGTGATCATTTAGAGTCAATAGTGATCATTTAGAGTCAATAGTGATCATTTAGAGTCAATAGTGATCATTTAGAGTCAATAGTGATCATTTAGAGTCAATAGTGATCATTTAGAGTCAATAGTGATCATTTATAGTCGATAGTGATCATTTAGAGTCGATAGTGATCATTTAGAGTCAATAGTGATCATTTAGAGTCAATAGTGATCATTTATAGTCAATAGTGATCATTTAGAGTCGATAGTGATCATTTAGAGTCGATAGTGATCATTTAGAGTCAATTTAGAATAGTGATCATTTAGAGTCAATAGTGATCATTTAGAGTCAATAGTGATCATTTAGAGTCAATAGTGATCATTTAGAGTCGATAGTGATCATTTATAGTCAATAGTGATCATTTAGAGTCAATAGTGATCATTTAGAGTCGATAGTGATCATTTAGAGTCAATAGTGATCATTTAGAGTCGATAGTGATCATTTAGAGTCGATAGTGATCATTTAGAGTCAATAGTGATCATTTAGAGTCAATAGTGATCATTTAGAGTCAATAGTGATCATTTAGAGTCAATAGTGATCATTTAGAGTCAATAGTGATCATTTAGAGTCAATAGTGATCATTTAGAGTCGATAGTGATCATTTAGAGTCAATAGTGATCATTTAGAGTCAATAGTGATCATTTAGAGTCGATAGTGATCATTTAGAGTCAATTTAGAGTCAATAATGATCATTTAGAGTCAATAGTGATCATTTAGAGTCAATAGTGATCATTTAGAGTCGATAGTGATCATTTATAGTCGATAGTGATCATTTAGAGTCAATAGTGATCATTTAGAGTCAATAGTGATCATTTATGGTCAATAGTGATCATTTAGAGTCAATAGTGATCATTTAGAGTCGATTTCTGATTATTTATCGATTAGACCTACATTCCAATCAAAAGTTGTTAATTGAACGAGGGCAGCACTGAATGAAGTAGGCATGTAAACTTTGCATGGGACAACCAGTTTTAATTGTTTCAACAACAAATGAGCTAAAATTAATAGGCCTACTCGTAGTCCCAGCGCAAGGACTTGATTACTTGGCCCAATAAAATTTAATGATAATAGTCTGTGACGTCATTTAACGCTAATACGTTCCTGTAACGTCTGACAATATGTTAATTATTGGTTTATCTTTAAACACGTGAATGGAAATTTCTAAAAAAAATAACGTAATTGTAGATCGGACAGCAGCTCGAAAATAAAGAAAATAGTGCTTCAGGTAATGCTGGAAATTTGCACCTCGTGAATATTACAACACCATTCAGCGTTGGCTTAGCGTACGCGTAGGCCTTCATAATAATTCTTCTTCTTATTTCTCTTCCATCAGTTTCCCGACGATGAGGCCCTTATGAAGCCTCTCCAGTGTTCTCTATTCCGTACTATGCTGCCGATCTTTGTTATGTCTGTACCCCTCTTCTGTAGGTCTTCTTGGATGTTGTCCATCCAGGTCTTCCGTTGCCTTCCCCTGCTCCTCTCTCCCTCCACGTGACCGTGTAGCGCCGCATTGGGCAGTCTATCTCCCGCCATCCGTCTCACGTGTCCGTACCATCCAAGTCTTCGTCTCCCAATTTTCTCTATCACCGTCTCCTCCGCTCCGAGGTCTTTTCTTGTTTGATCATTCCTTATTTTGTCTCTCCTGCTTCTACCCATGATTCTCCTCAACCACCCCATTTCTGCCACCAATAGTCTTCTCTCATCCTCTTTCCTCAGGCACCAGCACTCCGATCCGTATAGTAATACTGGTTCCACCAGGGTATAGTAGAGCTTCATCTTGGTCCTGATTGAGAGGCTTTTCGCTTTCCACATTTTGTTGAGTCCTCCAAAGGCTGCACAAGCCAGCCCGATTCTTCGTTTGATGTCCTCTTCGCATCGTCCATCCTCCGTCATCATGCCTCCCAGATATACAAACTTTGTAACCTGTTCCAGTGTCTCTCCCCCTATTGTCACTCTTAGATCTTCATGTTGTTTCCCGATTATCATCGTTTTTGTTTTCGCCTCGTTGATCTTGAGTCCCATTCTCCTGCTAGTTCTGTCCACTCTGTTCGTCAGGTCCTGTAGTTCCTCCCGGGTATTGGCCATCAGATCGATGTCGTCGGCAAATCTAAGATTGTTCAGCGGTCTTCCATTAAGGCTGACTCCTGTCTCATTCCCTTCCTTCGCCAGCCTCATCACTATTTCCAGTAATAGGTTGAACAGGTCCGGTGACATTCCGCAGCCTTGTCTCACTCCCACCGTAATTCCAAACCATTCTGTCAGTTCTCCATCCACCCTGACCGCACTCCTTGATTGGTTGTATATAGCCTCTACCAGTACTACCAACTCTTCTGGCACCCCACAGTGCCTCATCGTCCTCCACAGTCCCTCCTGCCACACACTGTCAAACGCCTGCTTATAGTCTATGAAGTTGTTATAAAGTGTTCTATTTCTTGCAATGTACTTTTCCGCCAGCTGTCTGATCACAAATATTTGGTCCACTGTGCCTCTCCCCTGTCGGAATCCCGCCTGTTCTTCATCCATCGCAGTCTCCACATATCTTTTCAGTCGCTGTTGTAGTATTTTTGTATATACCTTTCCTGGCACACTTAGCAAGCTGATTGCCCTATAATTACTGCACTCCATCCTATCGCCTTTTTTGTGTATTGGCACTATGACTGCCCTGCTCCAGTCGCTGGGGCATTCTTTGTCAGTGTAGATTTTGTTACAGATGCTGTGCAGCATTTCTACCGAGCAGCTTCCTCCTGCTTGGATCATTTCTGCCGTGATGTTGTCCTCTCCTGGCGCCTTTTTCCTTTTCAAGTTCTTGATTGCTGCTTCTACCTCTCCCTCCATTATGTTCAGCATTCTTTCTTGTTTGTTGTTAACTGGTATTTCTTCTAGTACCGTTCTGTCCACAGGATTTCCGCTATTATATAGCTCCTCGTAGTGCTGTTTCCAACGCTGTTTAATTTCTTCTTTGCTGTCCAGTATTTTCCCCTCTTTGTTCTTCACAGTTGCTAGTCTTACAATGCCCGTTCCACATATTTCCCTAGCTGTTTGGAAAAGCTTTCCCGTATTCGCCATTCCTGTAGTGCTCTCCACCTCTTTGCACCGTTCCTCTATCCACTCTTCTTTGCATTGTTTGCTCTTCTTTTTGATTTCTTTCGTTATAGCTCTGTATCTTCCCATATTTGCTTCACTCTGCGTTCGCGTCCCTCTCATTTCTCTTCTCTTGTCACTCAGCTCTAATATCTCCCTGGTTATCCATGGTTTTTTCTTCCTTCTCTTCTCATGTCCCAGCACCTGCTGCGCTGCTTCCGTGTAAGCGGTTCTTATCTCTCTCCATAGATCCTCCACAGTACCCGTATCTTGTTCTTTAATCTGGCTCCATCTGCTCTCCAGATGCGATCTGAATTGGTCCCTGGTAGCTCCTTCTCCCAGAGCCTCCGTATCAAATCTTCTATTTATTGTTACCCTGTGTGTCCTTCTCATCTTTATTCTGACTCCTGCCCAGTGGCGTAACTTCATATTCTGGGCCCCCCTGCAAGATTTTCAAAATGGGCCCCCCTCCATACAGCCGATGACAATCTGATAGACAATTTTATGTTTCAAATTATCGACTCACTTTTGAGGCATACATTTTAATGATTTTAATTTATGATATTTTATTTTATTATTAATTTGTAATCTTATGCCACAACTAAAAATTGTTTTCGATTTGCATTAAAATTGATTAAAATGAGTCAATTTTACATCGTTTTTTAAGTTCGTTTTGTAAATCCTTCTTTTTCCGTCGTTTAGCTGCTCCACTTAGAGGCTTGCTAGCCATCATTAGTACAATTTTTTATTTTTAAATCTTAAATTTTGTATTGTAATCCGATCTAATGTTTTGTTGTTATATAATTTAAAAAATAGTAATAATAATTTTACATTTTTATATTATTAAAAACTATTTTATTAATCTATTTAAACAAACTTTTTAAATAAATATCAACAACGATGGCCGACGGAAACTTGGCAATGAGACTAATGACGTCAGCATAAATCAAAGACGAAAAGTGAAACTAATTGAGTGAATTAACTGCAAATTTCAACGTCATCTGGCGATTATAGTTTGCCTTCGAGTCACTGCTCACTAGCTTAAATCAAAGCCTAGAAAAATATGCGCCGACCGCGCATCAATAGTAATATTCCACATCATCTGCCTGCCTGCATGATTTGTTGATTTTACAAGGCTAAGGAGTTTACAAGGAGTTTCGGTTTCCGGCTTTCTGCTGTGCATTTATTAATTAAAATAGTTCATTTTTTCAGGTTTGAAAATGGGCCCCTTTTACCTGGGCCCCCCCGCAGTTGCGGGCCCTGCGGGCTCATCTTTATTCTGACTCCTGCCATCACCAGTCTGTGGTCGGATGCTATGTCCGGTCCCGCATATGTTCGACAGTTTGTTATTGAGCTTTTCCATCTTTTGTTCACCATTATGAAGTCTATCATGTTCTTAGTCCTGCCGTCTGGTGACTCCCATGTCCATTTCCTGTTGGCCTTCCTTTGTTGGAACACCGTATTCATTATTTGCAGGTTGTTATTTAGACAGAAGCTCAGCAGCCTTTCTCCTCTTTCGTTTTCCTCCCCGTATCCTTGCTTTCCCAGCGCGCCTCTCCACGTTCTCCAATCTCTTCCCACCTTCGCATTGAAGTCCCCCATTATTATGGTTATGTCTTGGCTTGATATTTCCTGCACCATTTGCTGCAATTCCTCATAGAATTCCTCCATCTCCTGCTCCGTGGCACTGGATGTTGGTGCATACACCTGTATTATTGTAGCCTTCCCACTAGCTGTATTGAATCTTGCCTTCATCATCCTCGGCAAAGTTCGACCGTACGTTACAGCAGAAAATAGCGTACGCGTACGGTACGTAATTTACTAAAAATAATAGCGTACGCGTACGGTACGTTCGTATTCCGTACGTATGAGCAGCCTTTAATATTAGTTGCTTCTCGTGACGTCACATTTTGTCTCCTCATTTTCTCGTCGTTTTTTCTCGTCGTTATTACGTCACTTTACAGTTCTTATTTGTAGTTCCGTTTCAGCGAAGAGGTAAATTATTATTTTACATAGAAATACACAATTCTTCACGGAATTGTTTTAAAACGTTTTCCATTCTTTAATTTGTAATTTTGTTATTCCTTGTTAATTCTATAATAAAAAAATATAAAAATTAGCGTACGCTATTTATTAATTTAGCCAAAAATAGCGTACGCGTACGGTACGCATTTCAGCAGAAAAAATAGCGTACGTTCCGTACGTACGGTCGAACTTTGATCCTCGGTCCGATCAGTTTATACCCTATGAGCGCCTTTGTTGCCTCCTCTCCCAGTATCATCGCCACTCCCTGCTGGTGCCCACCGTCCTCGATTCCCGAGTATATTATTTTGTCTCCGTCTTTACTCATCTCTCCCTCTCCCGGCCATCTCACCTCCGATAGCCCCATGACACTCCACCGCACTTTCCTTAGTTGATGCAGTAACACGTCCAGTTGCCCCGCTGCGTACAGGGTCCTCACGTTCCATGTGCCCACGCAGATCTCTTCTCTGCCGTTGAAGAGCTCATTACAGGGTTTTCTCTGGTTGACGACCTGGGTGGTCCCGTATCCTCCACCCCTGCCGGACGCGACACCTCTTCTCTCTCTCTCGATCAGAGGTCCCGTTAACGTCGTTGCCCACTTTTCTTTTTAGCTTCATCGTCATCATAAGGGTTTCTTGGTCATTTTGCCAGACGTCCGGTGACCAATCCTCTCCTGGCAGGGTAAGGAGACCGGTGGGTCTTAACCCATTCGACGGGTCGTGACCTCCTTCGCTCTAAAGATGTCCTTCCAACACCTGCCGCCTGCGTTAGCCAGCTTTTCGGGGTTCCTAATAATTAATGTAGGCTAAACAGGTCTTTTATGCATCACAGTTTACTGTCTCGCGTTTAATTTGGACTCCCATCTTGGTTTTCGACCTGAATTACTCCGAAACGATTTTACATAGGCCTAGTAGCTGCCATCGATTGAAACCTTGAACATTAGTAGATTGGCGTCATAGAAGTCTATGGATTAAGATATTCGACATCCGGAGAAAGAGAAATGAGAGTCGATGTGTAGGCCTATATAACACTTCGGATGGAGGGACACGCACGATCGCCGCGAGAGGCGTGGGGAGGGAAGGACGGACGTTGAAGGGAGGGAATGAGGTACGGACGGCTGGGACGGACGGCAGAGAAGTACGGGGAGGGAGGGAGGATAGAGGATGTAGGGAGGGAGGAGGAGGGAGGCAGGTAGGGAGGCAGGCAGGAAGAAGACTTATGTCGATCATAGCACGAAAAGACGCATCTCTTGACATTTTCAAATTGTTTTTAACCGTCTTAGGACGGGCAAACATCTAGTAATAATAATAATAATAATAATAATAATAATAATAATAATAATAATAATAATAATAATAATAATAATAATCTTTTCTTTATTAAGCGCCTGACAAACGCACTGCGCTGTACATTTAAGTTACATGGTATGCAATTTAAATCTTAACTACTAACAGAACAGACAGCCTGCAATACAACGGCGCTAATAGCAGCCTACACAGCATATCCGCCCTACGGGACTCGAACTCGGTACCTCTCGCTCTCCATGCCAGCGTGTTATCCAATGCGCTATCGGGAATATGCTATATATATCCACATTTAACGCTGATAATATTTTGCCTGACTGTTTAGTCGAAGTGAGACTGCTGTTCTTCAGTCGTTAAAGTCGTAATCCTTCCGAATGGCCGACACTCCAGATGATGGGATTCCCTACGAGAGCATATACGAAGCGCCGCCAGTTCTCCAGCAACCCTATCAGCAGCCTGCAGACGAGCGCTACATCACGCTGCCTCTGCCTCCGTGTTACTCGGGGCTTAGGAGGGCGCCACCATCTCAGCAACAGGAGTACGTCACGCAGCGTCAGCCTCCGCTCTATCAGACGTCCGTGGTGAAAGTGGAGCAGACGTCCGCCGTGCGACGTCCCACATGGGAACTGCAGCCGGACATGATGTGGGCCAGACCGAACCTCCCACCAGGGCCACCACCAGTCACGAGCTCCCCTTCCACCATCACTATGCACACCGACTCCAAACAACCGTACGTATATGACACGCGCAGAGGCGAAAATCTGTACATAACTGTGGGGTGGACAGAAATTTTCGGGGCCGGATTTTCGCATGGGGGAGACAGGCCCCAGTCAAAACTTTGAGGGGACCCCAATGGGCGTCCAAAACAAATTTCGCAGGGGTTTTAAGATTTCGGGGGTTTTCCATTGAAAATCCCCGGAAACTTATTTGGGGGGTTTGAACTAAAACCACCCCTAAATACGCCCATGCCCCCATGATTTACGCCACTGGACACGCGTTAAGTTCACTAATTAGGCTTCTCTGCCGCTTCTTCAAGATTTCATTACCAGATTTCTGCTCAACCTGCATGCGCCCCAACCAATTTTTTCTATAACCTAAAGTCCCCTTGCTGTCGACACCGGCGTATAACATTTCCAAAGTTGACGACCGGGGTAGGGTATTGCCCCATCGCTCTGGACAGGTCCCAAAGTGGAAACTGGACTTGTGTCAAAAATTTTATCTCATTTTGACTACCATATGACACGACGCAGCGCTCGTGAATAAGTTGATGCCCTGCGCTTAGGTTTGAAGAGGCGCTTTGGAAGTTTGAAGTTTACAGTTACGATTTGCAACAGCAGGCTAAGAACGCAATAACAATAATTATTAGGCCTATATAAGCATGGTCTCACGAATCATGCCTAAGTACACTTAGCCTACGTGAGGATTGTAGGCTAAAGGCTACGTTTTTACATGTTTTGGTCTACGCAGAGGCAAACAGTCAAATTTAATTAATATTTTGGTCTAGCCTATAGAAATTCGCGGTACCAAATTTCGCTTTGTTTCCCCTTCGCGTCTCTTAAATAATTATACAACGATGACGACAGCGATGATGGTGATAATGATGATGATGATGATGATATTTAGCCAATGGCGTGATTTGAGGCCGTTGGTCAGAACCTGCCGAATAGCGGCCGTTCCAGATGTTTCTTCCTCTCTTTTTAATTAATAATAATATTTTGAGTCGCCGAGGGATCATTCGTACCTTGGGGCAAAAACCAGAATCAGATGTCGCTTTCTTTGCCCGTATTGTGCTGTCTTAATGATCCGTTGGCTGTTTGTCTCGTGCAGTGGAGACGAGGATGAGGAGGAGCGAAAGAAGCGAATGGAGGAAGCGGACGAACTGGCGGCAAAGGATGTCGTCTGCTGCTGCCTCGGATGCGTCTTTGGGTGGATCATCTGCTAGTGACGTCATTCGCACCTCTACGTTGTTTGAACTCATTTGCAAACTGATCGGAGACGATATAATAGCCTATCGTTTTCTTTACATGAAATTTGACTGGTTGCTGAGGGCATATTTTATACATTGACAGTGAATGCACAAAATTGCTCGCAACCATAGCAAATATCATGTAACTTTAGGCAATTATTTATATGCTTAAATTGCTTGCTAATTTGCCTAAATGCTAAGCCCAAATTGGCTGTAGCTTTAGTCAATATTTTCTTAAAGATGCCTGCACTAAGTTATAGGCTAATTAAATCGATTTAAAAACTAATTTCGTTGTTTGCTTAGAATATTTTGGTTGGCCTAGCATACCTGCGTTTCGGCAAACTAGCTAGCGATTGTTTAATTGCCTGGGTAGATCATTAATTGGCAGCGCCTTGTTTTGGAAGGCAATTGAAGGACCCGTACTTCGAACACTATAGCTATCTGTCATATCTAGGCCCATAATGATTGTCTGTGTGTATTGTATCTAGGCTGCTACCTCGATTGGCTTCAATCTATTAAGCGCCTTCGAAAGGAAAAACTGACGAAAATTCAATTATATACGTAACTAGTCAGCAGCTTCCGGACAAACGTCATAATTATTTCCTGTGCCTCGATAGTGGTGTCCTGTCCCTCTGTTGCATCGGAATTATTGTGTCGCCAGGCCTTGGGTAACTAGGCCACAGTATAGGCCTACATAATTACAACTGTGTCAAGGCCTACGTGGAAGAGCAAAAATATCGTAGCGTATTACACTATATTATACAGAAATCGCCTGTCAATAAACCTGTAGGACTCCAGGCCTATGTTTGCTTAACTTTTTCAGTTTTTAATCGCTGATCATTGAGGTTCAGTGTTCACGTGTCCTGTCGATTCCGATATAAATTATAATTAGTAACCGGTTTCCGAAACTCATCTAGTGCGGAATCTGTTTGCAATACGTAGTTCGAAGATAAGTTGAAACGAAAACTTCCGTTCTAAAGTCTTGTTAAAGATTTTCTTAATTATTAAACAAAAGATGGCTTGCAAGTTTGCGAATGAATTCCAAGTTTATGATAAGTTAGTTCAAGTTTATTGATCTAGGAAATCGGATTTAGAGAAGTCACTGCAGTCTGGTCGTTTGGGAGCGTCGATCCTTTTTTGTAGACACACACAGTGCAACAGGTTCGTGTTCTTCTGTCTGTTCATCGTAATACTTGTAAATGTAAATGTAATGTAAATCTTCGAAAATTTCTCAGCGCCCACAAAAGCCACGTCTGGGAGACCAGCTTAACACGGACGCTATATCAAATCAAGTCCACACTGGCGAAGGCTTATTGTATTGCATTGTATTTGTAGATTTATAAAGCGCCTCTTACAGCGAACACCAATCAGAGGCGTGTTGTAGATTGACGATTTTGCAATGAATCATGAACGCTGACGATTTTTGGCATTTAAATTAGCTGTCATGCCTTTACTTACTCTCTTGATTACGTGCTTACAGTTCAAGTTGGCTTGTAGCTGAACTGTTTTTCCAAAAGTTTGCAAAGGTGAAAACTTGTTAATTTCAGCAACATTGCCTGGAAGCCCTGGATGTGGGTTATTGCCACCTTGCTCTCAATATTAGGGTATGTGGGACATTGAGTCTGTCTTTAGCATCAGATATAACATTGCTTACTTCATTCGCAGTGCTGGATCTTTGTTGCTTTTTGTGATTTCTAGTTGCCGTGTTTCAATATATTCTGTAGACTGCAAGTCATATCGAGGATAGGGACAGTTTTTCGACTCACTGACAATTTTTGAATTTTGTGATGTCGAGTTGAGTAATAGCAACCAACAGCTTGCCTGTTAGTGACTTTTGTCGGACACAAAGCTGCAACCAGTTGCTTAGTGACAAAAGGGAGTAGTGCTGAGCTTTTTATTGCATGACTGTTGTTTTCTCATTGTCTTTGATACGCTAACACACTCTGAGTTATTGTCTTCATCAGCTGTACAGGGCAGACAGTTGCAAACTATAGCGGTTGGATGTAAGATTTAAGAGTGCCAGAATGCTGGTAGACTGAAGTTTTACGATATGTTGTTGCTTACAGAATGGATGAGTCTGATATTTCTCCGCATGCCACATCATCGTTGAGCTCACCAACGTCAGACCGATCTTTGTTTAGACATCCTAATCACACAGAGAAGGCTTTCGAGACGCTAAATGCCTTACGCAAGTACGGATTATCTATCTTTTGATTCTTCATGTTTTCAAATCTGAACTCTTGTTCCTTTATTTATTTATTTTGTCTATTTATTTAAAACACTTTTTACTCATTACTTATTACTCACGCTGTCAGTAAAAAATTTTGTTGAGGCACAGATTGTTATAAACCAAGGTGGAGTCATGAAAGGTGAGTATAATACCGGTACTAGGGCAAGTCGTAACAGGGAGCAGAATGGGACTTTTAGCTGAATTGATAAAGCGCTGGTCGAGATCCGGCGAAACAAATTGTTGTGATTTTTTTCTCCACTATGGGTATGATTTCTCAGGATGTAAAAATTTAAAAATTATATGCTTTTATTTTTAGCAGTGTTTTACTGTGCTGATTTCATATGAATAATTGCCACTAAATTTGAATAATTGTTTTCTCAAGTTATTTCCAAGGTGACATGTCCCACAGTGTACTATTTTAGTCCCGGAATTGATAAAAATGTCCCACATCCCGGACATGTCCTTAGCGGTACTTAACGACGAAACGTATGACACTCTTTCCAATGAGCCCAGATCCTAATCGAATTTGACTTAGATTGGAAGTACTGTGATATCCCAGAATGGCAGAAAAGAAATGTGGTCATCCTAGTTAGTTCTGATTGTTGTCATTGTTTGTGTTCAGGCAAGGCCAACTGTGTGACGTCCTGCTCGTGGCCGATGACGTCCAGCTGTCTGCTCATCGAGTTGTCCTCGCCGCTTGCAGTCACTATTTCAGTGCGATGTTCACGAGCAAGTTGTCTGAGTCGAGAGCGGAGCGCATTCTGTTGCAGCAGATCGATGGAAAAACGTTATCAGCACTTGTTGACTTTATTTACACGTCAGAAATCCGTATAACGGAAGATAATGTTCAGGTGAACTTAAAGTCAGATGTTAGGTCTTTGAAAGACTTCCTGTATTTCAATTGCAGGAGCTTTGTCCCTCCACCCCGAACACTCTCCGCTCAGCTGAGCACACTGAGCTCTTTGTCCACAGCTTGGAGAGTTATGAATATTATTTTGTGAGATGATTACTTTTCTCCTAATAAGTAAAGTTACTGAATCGGATAAAGAAAGCTTTGCTCAATGTTCTCAGTTGTGGGCCAGACTATCTGGAATGGCTTCCTCTGAGGCTATGTCTTCTACCTATAAACTCTTCACCTGTAGTCTATACCTGTCTGAAAGCTGTCCGTTTTCAGCTGTGTTTGGACCGGGAGCAACCCTGAGTAGACATCTCGAAAGGGTGCTATATAAAGTTTTTTGATTGATTGGTTTCTGATTGATTTTGATTGAACGCTCAGATGCTGCTACCTGCCGCCAACATCCTCCAGCTGTCTGAAGTTCGCGATGCGTGCTGTGAGTTCCTTCAGCTTCAACTTCATCCTTCGAACTGTCTCGGCATTCGTGCGTTTGCCGACCTGCATGCGTGCGCAGAGCTGCACAGCTGTGCGCAGATCTACACAGAAAATCACTTCAGGTAATTCAGACGAAATTGCCACTTAAGATATATTCTGTTCAGCATACAATGTTGTATCTATTCATTCATTCATTCATTCATTCATTCGGTAATTTATATAGCGCCCCTTCAAGGAAACTACTCAGAGGTGCTCCCGACTCATACTTATTCCATGCACTGATGATGAGGAATGAATGGACCATTTTAGGACTGTTAAGATGCTTCTCACAATTGCTCAGCACCATCGATTAATTCTTGGTCATTAGATAGTGGCACTTCATAAATGCATAATAATAACATAATTGTAATATTGAAAATCAGTTACAGATCTGCATTTCTATTTGCAGTGAGGCATGATGGATTACTGTGAATTTCTTAAGATATTTATGTTATGTTGGTGTGTAAGGACATTTCATTGAAGTTACTTTTGACAATCACATTGTATTCTTTGTCTTTACCTGCAGTGAAGTCGTGAATCATGATGAGTTTGTCAATCTACCGATCTCTCAAGTCGGCAAACTGATATCAAGCGACAAACTTGTAGTTTCTTCCGAAGAACAGGTCTGAAACAAAGCCATTCCAGTTCTAATGTTTCCTTGTATTGCTTTTTAATGTAACATTTTCATTGAGCAACCATTAACATAGACGTGTAGATGTGTAGTAGAAAATAAGCATGGCCATTAACACTTCAGGGTGTTTGATAGTCTAGTGGTTAGCGTGCTGAACTGTCAACTTAGAGGTCGGGGTTCAATCCCCGCCAGAGCAGAAATTTGTTTAGAGATTTCTGTTCCGAATGCTCCCCTAGCCAACTCAGCTATAACAAGTACACTGACCATACACTGTTGATGGGAAGATGAGATGGCAAGGGAGGGGACTGGCCGCCCGCCCTCGTATGCCAAGACTAAGAAAATGAAGTCGCTAACACTTCATCTGCATGGCTGGCTTAAGGAACTGCTCTTCTCTTCTTCTAACACTGTGAAGCCAAATCTTTCTCAATGGCTCATCTGAAGCTTTGAAATTCACGTTCTGTTTTGTCATGGCTTTCATTCTCTGAAGATATTTTAAATAATGAGGGATCAAATTTCTATGCTGGGTAAAGTTTTGATGTAATAACATAATGATGATAACACAGTAATTCCGCCACTGTTATTCATTCTGAGAATTTGTATACAGAGGCACTCTGTGCTAGCCCATTATGATGTTAAGTGTCATGAACGAAAATATTACATCAGTTAGCAAAACAATGCACAGTAAGCTAGAAGAGTCAACAGTGACGGACCCACGCACACACGTGGAACCAACCCACGGATTCCCATTGAAAGCTGACAGATGGCTTGGATGCTCAGAGTTTGTGATCCAAGTTGCATCGATAGAGTAGCGCAGCCACAGGTTGTTGTTAGTGCCAGTCCCAAGCCTGGATGAATAAGGAGGGTGACATCAACAGCGCTGGGAGCCATAAGCTGCTAAACACTGAAAATCACTACTACTTGCTGATTACATTGTTCTGACGGTGACCAGGTTTTCGAAGCTGTGATAACGTGGACAATGCAGGACCTTGAGAATCGCCGTGACCTCATTTCGCAGCTGATCGAACACGTCCGTCTGCCCCTGCTGTCCCAAGACTACCTGATCCAACGCGTCGAAGAGGAGCCGCTAGTCAAACACAACAGTCGCTGCAAAGACTTTCTCATCGAAGCAATGAAATATCATCTGTTACGAGCGGAACAGAAACCACTCTACCTGACGCCACGCACTAAACTACGATCTCCGACTGGTCTACCAAAGGTAAGATTTTCCACAAGCTTACTCTAATAAAGATTTTATCCCACTTAGGATGTATAAAAACATTTTCTAGTCAAGGACACACTAACCGGGTATACTAACATTTAATCATTATAGCTGAATTTATAATTTGCTGTGTTTGCTTGAATGAGAATTTTCTGGTTCTGCTCTTCATAATCTGTTTTATGTAATTATTTCTTAATATTTGTACAAGAAAATCTGTTTTTTTTCTCCAGAAAATTGTTTTTATTTGAGGTGTTCTTCCAAGCTAATGATGTGATGGTATTTTTTCTGTTTGTGCTGGAGATTGTTGTGGGATTCAATTATTGCTTTTGAAACGGCTAAAAGTGACATGTGGGTGAATTGAGAACCAAAACTGTTGATCAATTTAATCACTCACTTGCCATCGGATAAATTTTTCCATTAATTGGCATTCTTGAAAACGACTGACTTATGGCCCTTATGGGAAAAAATTATGTCCTAATTTTCCTAGTCATTTTTCTTAATGAATTTATGCTGACATAAATAATAATAATTTAGTCCCAACTTGAATTGGAAGTATCCTTTCTTTGAATTTTCACATCAGAATAATGTGAAAAGTTAATTGGGAAACCCAGAGTCATGTTTCACTTTTGCTTTGCAGATGCTTTTGGTAATTGGTGGGCAAGCACCAAAGGCAATACGAAGCGTTGAATGCTACGACTTCAAGGACGAGAAGTGGTCGCACGTTGCTGATATGCCTTCAAGACGATGTCGCTGTGGTGAGGATATTCTTAGATGTTGTCATCATCATCATCAAGTAACTCAATTGTTGGTCACTGGACATATTTACTGGACCTTTAAGTTCCTCTCAAAGGTGCTGTCAATCATCATCACCACCATCGTCATCACATCATCATTATTATCATCATAATCACAATCATCATCATCACCACCATCACCATTGCCACCATCATCGCCATTATCATCACTACCATTATCATCACACCACCTTCGTTATCATCATTGTCATCATCAGTTCGTGATTGTAATGAGTATGATTTACATTCTTTTCCATAATTTGTCGAGTTCATTGCTCTTCTCTGATGCCTACACTAAATTAATATCTTCATTTATACTGTTTATTATTTGTCTTGGTCTTTGTGTGCTTTCTAAGCGTTGCTTATCTGTTCTTTGTTTCCTTTCTAATAACTGTTTACTTGTCTCACATCTGAGATTCTGATTTGCCGACCTTGTGTACGTGATTGGTGCAATAAATAAATAGATAAATAAATAAATAAATAAATTGATGAAGAAAAAAATAGACAGATTAACTGATTAACAAATAAACTATGAAACAAGTGCAGAGGATGTTGCATTTTTTCTTTTCAAGGTGTTGCCGTCATTGGGGGTCTCGTTTATGCAGTTGGGGGATTCAATGGGTCGCTGAGGGTGCGTACGGTCGACGTCTATGAGCCGCTGAAGGACGCATGGTCTTCAATTGCGAGCATGGAGGCTCGTAGGTCAACGCTTGGGGCTGCCGTGCTCAACGGCTATATCTATGCAGTGGGCGGCTTTGACGGCTCATCAGGTCCGTGTCATTTTTTTGCAATTTAGTTGATGTTATGTTACAGAGTTAAATGAACTTATATATATTCGTTTAATTGAGAAAAACAATCTGACAAAAACGCAGAAATGCTAACATGAGTGATAATGAATAATTAAAGTTCATCAGAAGATTTTAGAATAAACTAGTAAATATTTTTATATAATGATCTGGGAATAAATTGAGAGTTGTCCTTGGGTGGGAGAGTATGGGGAGTGAATGGAATGTGGGATTTCAGGACATGGTTTGTATTGATTCTGTGTGTTTTTGTCAATGTTATGTGATAGGGTTAAGTGCAGTTGCCTGGGAAGTGTCTGGAATCTGGGATTTCAGCATGGGGTCTGCGTAGGTTGTGTATATGTGTAGCGCTATGTTATAGGATGAAGTGCAGTTGTCTGCAAAGCGTCTAGAATCTGGGATTTCTGCACGTGGTCTGTAGATTTTGTGGGTAGTTTTAACGACATTGTGTGATTAGAGTTAAATGCTGGTTTCTATGGAGTGTTTGGTACTTGGAATATGAGCACGCTGTCCATGTTGATTTGTTGTGCATTTTTATCTGTTTTGTGTGATAGAGTTGGGTGATAATAAATAAAAATACAAGTCCTGCCAGACTCTTTGATATTTTCTGTGTGAAAACTGTACCAGATTATTTCATACTATTACTGACTCCATCTGTAGAAAAGGTGGTCTGGAAGACTTGGTTGTAGTCTGAAGACAATGTCAATAACTGGTCATCAGAGATGTAATGAAGTCACAGTGTATTTCTATTGTTAGAAGAAGTTGTGTGCATTCTGATGTTTTTTCGATAAACAGGTCTCAACAGCGCCGAGTACTATGACCCCAGAACAAACGAGTGGCACCTTGTGGCGAGCATGAGCACACGACGGAGCAGCGTTGGAGTTGGGGTCGTTGCAGGTAGGACAATCACGTTTGTACCCCAGCGATGAGTATATGGTAAGGTAGAGATATTATAATGTGATCACTCATTTATGACATTATTTCATCAGCAACATTTTGTAAGGTCATGAAAAAACAATTAACAGCCAGTAGAAAATAATTCCCTAGCCCTTGACAAGTTGAATGCTGTGTTCATAGGCACCATGGTATCCTGGCTTGGGCCTCTGTTAAGCTTAGCTTAACAAAAGCTCTCGAGTCGATCATCGAGCACTAACTGTTGTACCCTGAACCGGAAAACCTCTATTGCATTTATACAGTTCTTGACAGAATCCCAAACAATGCATTACATGCAAGATTCAAAGAAAAAGAAATGAAGGCAATCCAAGACTACACTGGATGCCTAATATAAATGAGGACATAACATCACTTGGACTAAAACTAAGGTAGCAACGGACATGACACATGACCGAGGGCAATGGAGATAATTTATTCGTACCCATCGCCGCCAAATGGCTGGCATCTCGACCTGATGATGTCTCAGAGAACTGCTCAGCAGATTAAGATAATGGTGGCATAGAGGTTTCCAGATCAGACTTGATTTCTTTCTCCCTTGACCAATTTCCTGACGCATTTGGTAACCTATAGATGTGTGAATGTGTCATTTAGGTTTACTGTACGCAGTCGGTGGCTATGATGGAGCCAGTCGTCACTGTCTGAGCAGTGTCGAATGCTACTGCCCGGCCAATGACACCTGGACGCCCGTCCTGGATATGTCGTGTCGAAGAAGCGGAGCAGGTGCTGATTATTATCTATTCGTCAGGGAGACTATTGTAATGTCCTGTATTGTCCAATAACTGTATTGATTCGAGGAGGTTATTAAGGATATTTAAGGTAATTTCAGATGATAGAAAAAAATAGCAGCATGCGGTCTTTTCGAGGTTAAAGGATCATTTGAGTGAGATGTGAATTGTGAACGACAGTTCAGGTGACCTTTTTAACTTCCCAACAAACACTGAGATATTCATTGGCAACTGGATGGAAAAATTTGAGATTTGAGGGCAAGTCGACATCAATGCCAAGGCAATTGTAAAATATCATTAAAGACTGGTAATATATATATATATTTCCTTTATTGAAACGTTAAGTTGACAAACCGCAACTTAGTACAGATAGATAGAAAGAAAAACAAATGACTATTATCTATGTGATGTGTAGACACCAGGCCTTTAAAACTTTTTCTACCGATGCTTTGTATGTGAGTATGGTACTGCCACTGCATACTACTAATGTCAGACTCTGGAATTGCAGACTAGGCTCGTCTGTCCGAATCGTTACTCGTATGCGGAAGTTTTCGTTTGATGATTTGGGATGGAATTGAAAGTTACAGATTTCTTATTTGTAATTTATAAACGTTTTTCAGCTTATTTTAAGTCGTGCAATTTTATATCAGTTAGGCAAATGTCTCTCAGCGCTTCACAGAGGTTTTCTAAGGGTGCTATGTTTCTTGCATACATACATGTTTACATAAGTACCTACATGCATACATACATACATGCATGCTGTCATTTATAGATGCATATAAGTGTACATTTGTATAATAAAATTTAACCTGACTGGAGGCACTTTGTTGTTGTTCAGGGGTTGGAGTTCTTGATGGGCTTCTCTATGCAGTTGGGGGTCATGACGGTCCACTGGTGCGGAAAAGCGTCGAGTGCTATAACCCGGAGACGGGACAGTGGGTCCAGATAGCAGACATGCACCTCTGTCGTAGAAACGCAGGTAGGAGTAGTAATTAGAGTTTTAAAGCAAGGAAATTATTGCCTCTGTTTCCTGATAGGTTCATAAGAGGTTTCCTGACCTCATGACACAGTAACTGATCGGTTTGAGCGACATCAGTGGCCACGGCAGCAATGAGGTGTCATCCTACTGGAACCATGGGAAATCAAAACTGCATTCCCAAATCACAATTCTGATGAGACCAGTTTGAGATCCATGAAACTCTAGAGAAAATGGAAGACTAGCTTTGGAGGACGATGTATGGATGTTCAGGATAATTACTAAGCGCCAGTTTTCAGTTATCTGACCATTTGCTGGAGATTTCACGTTTGCTTCACGTCATGTCAGGCAGAAATTGTCATTTACGACACTAGTTAGTAAGTAAGGTAAAGCAAGGGAAGCATTGTGTGACACTAGTAAAGTAGGTGAGATAAAGTAAGGGAGATGCTTCTTTTATCGCAAGCTTTACTGTGGTTGGCCTATCCTCCTGTAACAAGCTGCCTAACGACCTGCGACATGAGCTATGCCCTTTTTCTGCAGACGTATGAAGACCATTCTGTTTCATTGTGTTAGGTCGGGAACACCTCTGATGAGTCTCTCTTGAAGTGGCGCTATATAAATTTGTAATCAACATTATCACATTACCATTGTCAAGAAATGTCTTTCCGGTTTTATAAATCCACTTATAATGTATTATAATACAGAAAGTATTAGATGGTATTTTACTGCTCTTTTACCAGCTCTACTTTAAGATTATTACTAGTTCTGATTAGAAATTATAACCAATTAGATATTGTAATTCATGTTTCAGGAGTGGTGGCCTACAACGGTTTTTTGTATGTGGTCGGTGGAGACGATGGTTCCAGCAATCTGTCATCGATTGAGTATTATAATCCAAAAGCTGATGTCTGGACTATACTTACGTCAGCCATGATCATGGGTCGGAGTTACGCTGGCGTCTGCATCATCGACAAACCGATCTGATGTTACTGGTTTCTAAGAATAGTAAAATTTGCTTCCTGCCGTTTGGAAGTTGCTGCTGTCGGTTTTCTTTCATGGAAGAACGGTGGCATTTCGGAAATTGAAAGAAACGCGTTTGCGTTTATGGCGAACGCAAAACTATTTCTCAATCACTCTGATGTTTTTCGATATATTACTTATGTCAAAACCTGAAATGACAGAAATTTGTTACTCTATTCCTTTTAAGTAACTAACATGCCTAGGTGGGACATGGTTGTTGTTTGAAGGTCTCTATTGAAAAAAAGTATTAGGTTAAGATATTCCTGCGCCATTCAGCTGTTACCATAGGATTGCATTCAGTATGTCTCATTCAGCTACACAAGTACAATCCCTTCTGCTTTCTGGCCGTCTTCAGCATTTATCAAAATAGCGAATTAGCTTTAGGCAATACTTCTTCAATTTGTGCCATCAGCTATTGCCTGGAACTGTAAATGCAAATTTAAGTATGGTTTTTGCATTCATGTACGTCTGTATTTGAACGTTATACAGTACTACTTTGTGGTAGGTTGGTGCTGTCAGTAATGGTACTGGCAGGTGCAGTGAAGTATGCAATGTTGAACCTGTTTACTAGTTATTGTTGCACGGAAATATATCCAGTTCATATTTGTCATGTGTAGAAACCCTATTGAATTTGGTACAGTTCAAAGGGCAGTACTCAAGTGGCTGGATCACAAGTACTCGTGCTTTGCTGGGCAGACTTGAGGTATTTACCAAATACAATGGTATAACTATGAGCACACAATTTTCAGAAGTGTGGCGTGAAATCTGAAAAAGAGAGGCTTGCGCAGAACCAGTTTTACAATCTTGTGAATGGTGTCAAAAATTGTGCTGATGTATGGACAACTAGTGCTAGAGGTTGAACATTTTAACATGAAAGCTTCTGAACTGATAAGACTTTTTGTTAAAGGTTAAAAGCAATTGTTAAAGAATGTGAATCTTCCCAACAACTTTCTCACCCTTAAGCAGAGCGTAATTTTGAATGCAAGTACCAATATTGTATAAATCGAAAATGCGTTGGTCTAATTTTTGTGATGCCACTGCATCAGTACTGATTTCTATTCTGTTGTATGCTATTTACGGACTTGTAAAGCACCTCTCGCAATACAACCTATTTGTATGGGATTGAACTTTTCACTGGAGCCAGTTTTTCTTTCTTTGAATTATTTAATTTAATTTTACAGAGGGTGAATTTCTTTGACACGAATGAGTAATGTAAATGTAATCAGTGTTATAAGGACCTTGTCAACGGAAAATTCTATAAGCCATTCCCAACGTTGCAAACATGAAGCACCTCTGATGATTCTCTATATCAATCAATCAGAATATACGCCCCTTCAAGATACATACTCTGAGACAAATGAAGAATGAAAAAGTGGTGCAATATAACTATAATTACAAAGTGAGACCACAGTTGAACAGAATTGTTTTGTACTAATCATATAATGGACTAATAATGGTAAATAATCTTCCTGGTGGTCAGCCAGCTGTTGATGTTGCGTCACTGTTGGTGTGTTCTTTAGTGCAAGAACAAGAATATGAAGGGTAACAGTACATGTAATCACTATCTAAGACAAGTTACATATCACAAAGGATAATTTTTGGAAATAAAAAATATTTGCACATAAATGTGCACTTGTTTCTGAAATCTAAAATGGCATTCACCTTTCTGAGTTATATTTCTGAGTTTTATTGCTGGTGTTTTAATAAAATGCATAAGAAATTCATTCACATAATTTGCCCTACTGTTCGATTTCATAGTCCAGAAATAGCCATACTTGCTCCTTGCAATGCTCTTGGGAGCAACATTGAGCACTGCTTTATAAGATTGTTATGGGATATGTTCTGAAGTTGAATTAAACTTGGTGTCTAGGCTCCTGTCTGGTCAGTTTATGCTCTAGCAATGCATGCTACATTGAGGAAGGTCCAGTACATTTCATGACCAGCACTTGGTTTCAAGTACTTTCATTAAACAACAAAGAGGAACAGTAACTCTTCAGAGGGATTTTATGTTACCAGTGCATATCTTCAGATTTTGTGAAACTTTAGTTGGTAACTGTTGGTAGAACTAACGTCAAGTTAATAAGTACCAGTTAACGAGTGCTGTATATAGGTATTTCAGTCGGTATTTGCATTTATACAAATTTCTGTGTTGAAGGATTGTTTCTTCAACTATCCATATGGAATATGTATAGGACATGTATATGCAAATTGTTGCGACTATACTATACTGGTAGGATGACTTGTTGAAGTCATGTGTACATCATTTGAATTAATAATTTTATTGTACAGATTGTATTACTTTTATCTTTGCTGCTATAAAGAGTTGTTTGTTAGGATGTAAATTTAGAAACAAGTAACGTGTGACAAGCTTAGAATTGGATTTTAGGTGTTATTAAAGCTAACAAGATAATAATCATGAATTAATCTCGATTTATTAGTTTCATTTAATAAAGTCCTGCATTGTATCTAAATCAGATCAATTCAAACTAGTGGGCTCCCTATATCGAGGGTCAGCTGCACAACCTAGAATCTACATTTTTTCTTCCAAATTTAACTTTTTATGCTATTTTGATGTCTGGTTATTCTAGACAACTTGACAAAACTCGCATGTTCATACAATAACTGTGCAGTCAGATTTCAGAATCTGATCATCGCAGCATCAGTAACATGTAGGCCGCAAAGACGTCTGCACTATCTCCTGAAAAGTTTGTTTTTGCATATACAATGTCTGTGAAGTTAACCATCAATGTATGTGTATGTATCAGGAGTCTTCACAACACTAAATAGTGTCTAGCACACTTTAAATATCTCACAAAAGCACTGTAACCAGAACACTACCTTTGGAGGCAATTTAAGGCTGAATTTTGGGATCAGTCAGTTTTAATGCCCTCTCTGTTGCCAATATTATCTTAAGAGTTCACTTCTGAATATTTCATGGCAATTGCCCTATTTGGTGCAGATAATGTCAATCAAACTTAGAAGTTGACCATTTTGAGCTAAGCCTTTCAATTACTGATTTTCTGCCATTAGAACAGAAATTTAAAGAAACTGACGGCTGTTATGCCGAGGGATTGAAGTCACTGCAACAAAGTGTGTTGTATAAAAGTTAATAAACTTGACAGTAGCCTATTTTCTGCAAAGTAACAACTTAGTGATGTGAATATCAAATGCTTTTCTAGATAAGTACTTCAAACAGAGAAAATTTCAGAAAATGTGCTCTCGTACATTGAATAGCATTAAAGTTATATTTTAGAAAATTTTAGAACATTTCTCTTCAGTTGTTTCCATTATCAACTTGTTATAATGGATATTATCTCCTTTTTAATATTTTTCTCCAGTTGCTTCTGCGATGGACTGCAATTCATCCATCTTATGGCGCAGTTTTCGTATTTCCATCATCATGTCCTTGTGTGCGATCCGGAGTTCTGCCACTTGGACCTGGAGTGCATCCGTCTCGTCAATTTTCTTCTCGTAATCGCGAAGCAGGTCTGGAAAGCAGAGCAGAGCACTTTTCTGTCTCAGCGTTCGACTGTCGCGCTTCAGTCGATCTCTGGCCATCTTGGTTTCAGAAAGAATCTGACGCCTGACAACGACCCTTTCTTCGACCTCTTGAAGGTCTGCCCGTTCGTCTTTTGTCTTCATGTTGACAAAGTTCAACTTCTGTTTAACGTGCGTCAGCCGTTGAACTGCCTCTCTTAACTTGCGGCGAACCATTGCGATCGTTTCGTTCTTTTCTTCTATTTTTTCGTTGCAGCTTTGGTTTTCGATCTTGAGCTGTTCGAAATCTGCCATCGTTAGACCTTCGGCAACCTTTTCTCTTTCTTTGAGAATTTTCGCAATGCTGTCGTACTCTTCCTTTATGAAAATGTTTTCGAGAGTCACCTTGCTTGCCTCCATCCACTTCTCACGCTCTGTCTGCACGTACTGTTCCGCCCGTCTGTAACGACTGGATTTTTTGTTCTTGTTGCCACCGGTCATGGTATGCTTGCGGAAATTAAGCAGCTTTGTTAGGTAAGTCTCGGCCAGGGCACGCTGATCGTGGCTCTCCTGCTTTAGGGTTTCAATTTCGAGTGCTTGATCCTTCTCCAGTAGTTCTTGATCACCGTGCATTTCATTCAAGAGAGTCATTGAGGTAATGTATTGCTGTTCCAGTTCTAGGGTTTCGTCTTCGGTTTGAACTGTTAACTCGTGTTCCGTCTTTCTCAGTTGTGCCGATAACCTATGCTGTAGTTTCCTGTTCAGGTCGAACAGTTTTTTCTGATCAGCTATCGCTGTGTTGTAGTCCTGTAGTAGTTTATTCCTCTTTGTAGCTTCTATTGATTCTTCATCCTCCTCCTCTTCCTCCTCCTCTTCTTCTTCCTCCTCTTCCTCTTCTTCTTCTATTTGTTCACCATAGTCTGATAGTAGACTTGTCTGAGAAATCATTTCTCTGACTACTATGGATTTAATTTCTTCCTCTATCTGGGCCTTTGCTTCCTCCTCAGATTCCTCCATTTCTTCTGCTGTCTCTTCTTCTTCCAACCCCTCCTCCTCCTCCTCTTCTACTTCTTCTTCTTCGACCTCAAGTTCAATGAGTCCAGTTTGAAGTTTGGTCTTACTGGTCTCTTCATGGGCTGTGTCCCATATTCTCTGGCTTGAACCGGTTTCCCTAATTTTCGAGTGTTTGCTAGTTACACTGTGGACGCTCTCTTCCTCGCCTGCACTCTCTTCGCCACTTACTGTCGGTTTTTTTCGTCGTACGTCAGTATGAGATTCCCCAAAAGCTTCTTCTTCGCTCATTTCTGCGCTCTGTTCTTCTGTCAGGCTTCCATGTTCACTTTTATGGTGCTCCTCTAGCATTTCATTCTCATCTTTTTCCTCATCTTTTCCCTCATCTTTTTCCTCATCTTTTCCCTCATCTTTTCCCTCATTTGGTTCGGTGTGGTCTAGATCTTTCGCGTCTTCATTCAACTGATCCTCATCATCTGCTTTATCTGACATTTTAACTTCTGTTCGTGCTTACCAGTTACACAAACATGCCAAACATCATTCAGACGTCAATTTTAAAAATAAAGTCAACAGACGACTTTGAACGACTTAAAAAGTTTGTCAAAATTCAAAATCACCCAACAATTTTACAAGTGAGATACAACGATCAACGTGTTTTACGTCGAACAATGATGGATGTGTGTTTTGTAAACATAGACATTACGTAGCGCCATCACCATCGCTACCAATGTTTGTCTGAAGTTCGAACTCTTTCTTTTCCTTCAACACTTTAACGACGAGTGTATCAAAAGTGACTGGGAAACCAATCTTCGTTAAACTGTTCAGAAAAGCCTCAAAGCCAACTATTTCTCATTAACTGGTTTTCAAGAATTTGCATGGATATCTAATACCCTCCACCTGGCGACTGACACCTTGAAGGATGTCCCCCCCGCTCAATTAATTGAAAAATTAGTACGGTCGATTTATATTTAATCGCCTCCAAGCCATTCAGAATGCCCTCGCCCGTGCTGTCACCAAAACCCCCAAACACCACCACATCACACCTGTCTTGAAATCACTCCACTGGCTCAAAATTCCTGAACGAATAGAATATGGTCCTATCTTTCACCTACAATACGCTTCAATCCTCTCAGCCCTCGTATCTCCGTCAGTTGTTCTCGGTCCAACCTCTTCGTTCAACCCGTTCATCTTCCACCCTCACACTGCTCCGCCCTTCCGTCACCTCATCGCTTAAATTTGCAAATCGTTCCATAGCCATAGCTGTCCCGCCTCTTTGAAACAAACTCCCGCCTGTGCTACGACAAATATCCGATCCATCCTATGAACTCACCAAAACCTCACCTCTTGCTATCTCTCCACAGGTCTTCCACTCAAAACTGAAAACACTGCTTTTCCACAAATCCTATCCCGATTCCTTCTCTTCCCCTCACCTTCCTCGCCATTTCAACTCCTAAGCATCATCCACCTTAGCCGTCTGACTGTCTGCCTGCCTGACTCTCTGGATTTTGACCCCTGCCTATCGATTCTGTTTTGGTTAAGCGCCTGTGAATAAGCTGGTTCCCGCGACTTCGCTTTTGTGGGCGCTGTAGAAATATCGAGTTTACGATTACGATTACGATATTTTGACTAAGGGCCTGTGTATAAGCTGGCTCCCGTAGAATCGGAAGAGGAGGTTTAGGGTAATGGTAACACTCTGGCACGAAGAACAGAAGATCAAAACGGACGTGAGATCGCTTCCCGCTACCCTCTCAAAGGTCGGTCAGCCTTTCATTCGCCAGATGGCGTTAGTAAAATGGCTGCCAAACAGTAAATTCGACTTCTGTAATAACTTGTGATCATCCGTTCATGCAATGGATTGTAATCATGCTGTGGTGTGTCAGTTTGAAATAATAAACGAAAATTATTATAGAATACGATTACGAAAGTTGTAGTACTTGTCAGCTTATTTTTAATAAACGAAAATTGATTGAATTGATTGATTGAAAATTAATTCAAATGATTTACTTACTCACTGTGGATAGCGTCGAATGAATGTATCGGCTTTTCTCAGCAGCATGTTTAATGGCTATCTATCGATGCGCCGCCGGTGTTGACGTTGGATTAAAATCTGGTCCAACTGTAATTTAATTCAAGTTTATTTGCTGTTGTAAGTTTTATCTAATTTATATATTAATTGTAATTTTCTGAATTTATCATCAGTGTTAAAGATTGACGATGTTGTAACGAAAGTAGAAGAACTACGCACACTACTTCTTATTTGCCAATCTGCCACACACACCGTTTACTCCTCGGATCGTAATCTCCAAATTTATAAAGCGCCTCTTGAAAGCCAAGCGCAGGGCACCAGCTTATTCACGAGCGCTGCGTCTAGTCAGAAGGGTTGTCCGAGAGAGTAGTCCAAAGGAGGTTCGAGTCCGGTTTCCAGAGGATCAGAGGGATGCTTTTCCTGTAGGGCTGAGTACCAGCATATTCCGGGTTTACTTGTATGACATCCGTGTTTACTATCGTCATCATAATATGAATCGTAATGCAAATTTTCCTGTAGTTGACAAGAAACCTAGGCAAACTTATAGTATCGTGGGCTAAAGGATTATACAGTATCTTTGGGCGTAACCCTGACCCTAAGCGACCCTTACGACGCCTTAACCGACACTCATGATGCCAGTAAACTTATGCACTATTTCCTTCAACCCCGATACTATAAGCTTGCCAATATGGGTTTGATGTGGGCCTAATGTGACCATGCTTGTATGACATAGATGTTTACTATCGTCATCATAATAGCAATCGTAATGTAAATTTTTTGTAGTTGACAAGAAAGCTAAATTGCAGAATCAGCTAATCATTATCGAAAACAATCATTAGGCAGATAAAGTTGGGTGTGGTTCCAGGTCAAGACCCAAAGATCAGACAAACAGACAGTGTGATGGCTTTGGGGATGGTGTTTAGAGTTTGGAGAGTGGTAAGGGAAGAGAAGGAATCAGAGTAGTTGTGTAGGAGGGTTGGTATTCAGTTTGTCATAAGATTGTAATTGTAATTGAACATTTACGTAGTGCCACTGAGAGAGCAAACTGGTCAGAGGTGCTCTGTGCGATATCCTGTGTGGTGTTAAATATTATTAAGAAATAGATTATTACATCAGTTAACAAAACAATGTAGAGTAAATTAGAAAAGTCACCAGTGGTGGCCCACGCACACACTTGGAGCTAACCATAGATATTAGTAGGGATGTTAAACGAAATTCGGAAATCCGAATTTCGGTTTTGAAAACGAAATTCGGTTTTTATTATTGACAAAACGAAATTCGAATTTAAAAAAATCATTTTATGTAGTGAAAATTTCAAGAAATGCCAGAAAGAATTAATTCATGCATTTCTTTAGTGTTTACGATTGTTTTCATCGAATATAGCCGGCAGATAAGAAGGTGTTTATTAACGTACGTTACGGTACCTAATATATAAAATAACTTGCGTTATATGATAATATATTAAATTTTCTATGAAGGCCAATAAAAAACGAAATTCGGTTTAAAATCGGATTTCTAAAACCGAAATTCGGATTGCCAAAAAAACCGATTTTAACAACCCTAGATATTAGGATTATATTATTATTATTATTGTATGAAAATTTATAAAGACCAAGTTAATCAACTAAGAACATCACATATGCGCTTGTCAAGACTGGCTTTTGTTTTGCTTTACCTCATATCCCATCATATACCCTTTCCTTTCATCATTTACCTAGAAGTCAGGCTGGCTTGCTGGCTGACTGACTGACAGATAGACAGACAGACAGTTGGACAGACAAACAGGCAGACAGCTAAGCAAACAGATCTCTGACCAGTCTGTTATAATAGTGATGATGTAACTAATACTATTTATTAATCTTTGATTTTTGCAGTCACAGAGTGACGATGTCCGGTGGTTATGATTTAAGCAACAATCCATTCGTTGCTCTCTTTGGCTCTGAGATTGAGGCCGAACAATATCGACTGACTCACACGACTTCCGAAAGTAAACCCTGTAAGTTGTCGTTTGTTCCACAGGGCTCGATGTTTAGCATTTTAAATCTTGTTCTAATATAGCAGAAAACTATAACATGGATTTCAGTTGGTTCAGAAGACATTTAATTGATGTCAGAATCACTGCAAAATACCACAAATGTTCTGCTTTGGAATATTTATTTAATTCACTTAAACATTCTTCCAACTTTCATTTTTGGGGCCAAGAATTAGGGTCAACTGGGGTAAAGTGAACTAGGGGGTAATGTGAACTACTTTTGTTTTATATTTCTATAAAAATCAAATTAATTGATAAGTCACATTTTACTTACTGGTTGTCAGTGCAACAAGTTGGTTTGTTGATCAACACTTAAATGAAGGTAATAATTGCATGAAAACATGTGTTTGTAAAATGTTGAAGTTACAGTTTCAGAAAAGGCCTAAAAATCGCGATTCGAAACTTTGAAGATGCGTTTGGTCAAGCAGCCAATGTGGCTAAATGAAGTCATTTAAAATTATTTTCTACATGCTGGAACTGACAAATGTCATGTATGCAACCTTTCATATATCCTTTTTTGTATCCTTTGGAGTATTTATTTGTGTATCATGGGCTGTAGAAACAGTTCACATTACCCCTCGAAAACGGGGTAATGTGAACTATGTGGCACAACAACATTCAAGCTGTACTTTAGTGCACTGCTCACTACCTATACTCAAAAAACAGTAGAATCTGACAGTAGGCCTACAGCAACAGATGTAGAACCAGATAATGATGCACAATCAGACTTCGATTATAACATGTCAACTGTTACATCGGCCAAGACTGTGCTTGAGAACATGCCAACTACAGGCAAGAGGCATACAAACATTAGGCCTATTGTTGGTGACTTTGTAAAGTTCAATATGAATCAGACTTCTACCCAGCTGAAGTGATGGCAATCAATGAAGAATTGTTCAAGTGCAATTGCATGATTTCAAGCAAGAGTGGATGGCGTTGGCCTGCTAAAAGGGACGAACTGTGGTACTCAATTGATGACATAAAGAAAATGCTGGGTCAGCCTATACCTATATCAAGCAGAGGAGTGTATAAGTTTGACAATTTTGCTCACTGAACTGGATTCTGGCAAAATAACCCATAAAGACATCTTCCAAGCTTAGACTGCATCTAGTCTGGACAATTTAGTTTAGTTCCGAACACAGTTCAGTGTTCCGAAATTTCATTTTTGAGTGTTCACTGTTCAGTAACTTTACTTTTGAGCTTGGACTGCATCACAGAACTTTTTAAAGCACTTACAGTAGTTCACATTACCCCTGCCAATAACACAATTGGGGTATTGTGAATTTCCATGGCATTTTCATTAGCAGTTCACATTACCCCGATCACGGGGTAATGTGAACTACCTCACAGGTATAAAAAAAAAATTGACACTAGCAAATCTATTGCTGATGTCAGAACATAAACTGCAGATTCTTATAGCTGAATATTATGGTGCATAAACAGAATATAAAAACTTTTTTATAAAAAGAAGTAACAACAACAAAATTAAAGAATTTGTCAAAAGTAGTTCACATAACCCCGGTTTACCCTATAATGATAATAATAATGAAAAGATGAAAATGAGTTATGTAGTGCACAACCGCGGCCGAATAAAACTTGGGTGCAGTACACAAGTTAAAAATCAACGACAGTCATATGATACTGTAAGAAGGAAGGTTTTGGTGCAGTTCTGATTATGCAAAGTGTAGAATGACGTTCTGTAAGTTCTTGGCTTACAGTTGTGTAACACCATTGATTAATGTTGTGTCCTTTTCTAATGGTGCTATTTACACTGACTGGCTGACTGACTGACAGGCTGGCCGGCTGGCTGACTGACTGCCTGACTGACTGACTGACTGACTGACTGACTGACTGACTGACTGACTGACTGACTGACTGGGTGACTGTCTGGGCTGGCTGACTGACTGACTGACTGACTGACATATGTCAGTGGCTGACTGACTGACTGACTGACAGTTACTGAAAATAACATTTTAAGGGATTATTATATTTATTAATATTATATGGAGATTTTTAAAGTGCAAGTTAATATGACTAAATACACCACAAATGCACTATTTATTATGTTGTAGCAATAACATTCGTACCCATAGCCGCCAGAGGGCTGGCGTCAGGAACTGATGACGATGATGATGATGATGATGATGATGATGATGATGATGATGATGATGAACAATGAGTGCATGTTTTCTTTCAGTTCTTAATTCACACTTGACGTCTGCCTCCGAATCCGGTCTCATCGAAAATGTCCGCAACGACTTTAGAAACATCGCTCAAGTCAATCGCATCATTGAAAACGTCTTTCTTATCACCATCGATAAAGGTCAGGAAGAAGTCTTGAGAGCATCTGTTTTTGTAAATTCCATTTTGAAAGATGGACCTGATACCTTTGGACAGAAGTTTACCATGGTGGGCTTTATTTAGGGCAGAGTTACCACAGTGTGCTTAGTATTTAGGACAGATATTTACCAGAATAAATTGGTACACATTGTGCTCTTCTGCCCCTGGTGATATGCAGGTGCCAAGCTTACCTGCTTCAGCTTGGGGCTGTCATGATTTTTCCTCTGTTGGAACATTCTTCCTCTGAATTTGTCTTGTGTTTCATGTCAACTTTTTGTCATATAAACAATGATGGTTACTATTTGTCCCAAAGACTGGTGAATTTTGTATTAGGTAAACATTACTATTGGCCCTGCACTATGGAACCAGCTTCCTCCTTTGACACGTTGACTAACTGGTGGGCCAAGTGCCTCTTTTCGTTGTCTGAAGACCTCTTTCTTTTCTCTGGGTCTTTCGCACTGGGAGCGCCTCTGATTGGTGTGCACTGCGAGAGGCTCTATAGAAATTGATAGATACAATACAATACAATACATTACTAGATGTTTGCATTGAGACACTTAATGTAGTGTTCAGTAAGTACTTTGGAAGTTACTGCACATGTGGCTAACTGGCTGCCTAGAAAAGAAGAGCTGTACCTCAAACTATCCCTGAGGCAGTCATTGGTATGAAGTGTTAGCAACTTCATTTTCTTAGCCTCTGCATATGAGGGCAGGTTTGTATTGTATTGTATATTCGTTTAATAGATTTTCCCGATGTCAAACCGCATCAGGTTACATTCATTGCAGATAACAGTGAGTTAGTCGATATGCAACCAGCTACCGAACCGAACAATTCCAAGATTAGGGTAGAGGTGGCCAGTCTTCTGCCTTGCCGTCACTTCTTCCCACCGACAGTGTACCATCATTGTACTCATTATAGCTGAGTTGTCTAGGAGTGCAAGTGTAGCAGAAACCTCTAAACAAATTTCTGTCCTGAACCCCTGACCTCTAGGTTGACAGTTCAGCATGCTAACTACTGTACTAGGCAACCCCAATTGCCTGTCTAACTGCTCTAAAAATTGTGTTTCAAGGTAAGCTGAAATGTGTGTTTAGTACATTTGAATGGAACATTCATCTGGAGCTTTCTTCCTTTGAATATAAGTACGTACTGTTCCATATGACTCTGTTGTTTGTGCTGTTTAATCTTAGAATGCGGCCACGATCGCCCTCCTCGATGTGTCTTCCTCAGTGATGTCAAGGATTCTTTTGAAGGGCAGGAGTGGTTGGATAAAGATTGTCTTGAGCAGGTAATACAGAGTTTGGCTTTCAAATGGAAACCTCTTAGAGTCACAACTTGAAATCCTTTGGCACCGTTTAACGATTTCGTTTGTTAGAGCTGATTACATAAGGTGTTATAATTAGTTAATTAAATTAATAATCTATTAGTTATCGGAGGATTTGAATGCCCATCCTCTTGGTTGACATTCCAGCATGCTCAAACCACTAAACTGTTGCACGCTCCCAATCTATCGAGCATGTACTGAAAGTGACTGGGAAATCAGTGCAGCTCGACATTAAAGGATTAAGTCCTGCACCAGCTTAATATCTGGAGACACTGAGCCATGTGTATGTATGTATGTATTATGTATGTATGTATGTATGTATGTATGTATGTATGTATGTAATGGGTATGTATGACATGTATGTAAGTATGTAAGCATGTATGTATGTATTTATGTGAACACTTAATATAGGGCATTTGAAGTAACTCACAAAAGCGCTTTATGTTTCATCTGTTTTTGTTTGATGTTTAGGCAGTCATGGAGCGCATTATGATGGCAGATCCCTCTGGCAGCGTGATCATCACCGGTTTTGGTCAGGTGGATCGTCTGCGGAGCGACGAAGCAGATGAACAAGACGTTGTTCGATACCTTGCCGTGTCTTTCTGCAGACTGAGAAACGTCCAGAAAACAGATTCGGTTGGCAACTTTTGTTATTAGTCAACTTATGTTATTAGTAAACTTGTGTTATTAGTCAACTTACGTTATTGTGAAACTTATGTTGTTGAGCAACTATTGTTATTGGCAACTTACTGGTGTGAACAAAGCTTTGGAAGTTTGAACCGGCAGGACACCCAGGTCACATTGCCAAACAGATTCTTTGTCTGATATGCATACTGTAACATGAAGCCTCTTTTGTAGATGGCTACGTTTACTAGAGTATGCAGAGACAGAGATAGACAGAGAAATAGAGAGACAGTTATTGTGATCATGAGCTCCAGATTTTGAAAGTGCCAAGAGCCAAGCGCATGGCACCAGCTTATTCACGACTGCTGGACAGATGGAGAACAAGAGGCAGAACGAGAGATGGAGAAAGGCAGACAAAGAGAGAGAGAGCAGACAAAGAGAAAGAGGATAGAGAGAGAGAGAGAGAGAGAGAGAGAGAGAGAGAGAGAGAGAGAGTGAGCCACTTGTTGCTCCTCTCCTCCTCCCCTTCACTGCACTCCATCCAGTGTTTTAGCAATAAATAAATAATAATGATATATTTTTAATATGAGATACGTCTCTGGGATTGTGTTTTGTAGAGCATAGGGTGTGAGTCTGCCTACGAAATGTGTCGAAAGGTTCTCGTTCAACTTGGGAAGCTGGCCTTTCAAAATCCAAGCATCTTCACTTGCTGCGATCCGGGCAAACAGTTCGTTGATTTGCTGCTGAGCACAGATTCCTGTTGGAGTAAGTTCAGTTACGCACTGGTCTTTCAAAGCCTTTCATAAGGCAGTAGAAATAGTGATTTTTTTAGAAATAATATAATTATATAGTAATATTAATAAAATAAGGAAAAATAATATTAATAAAATAAAGAAAACTAATAATATGGTATTTTTTTATAGAAATTACAATAATTAATGTTATTATTATTCTTGTCCTTAAGGTGTTCCTGAGGACAGAGGTGGGCTTTGTAGCAGGGGCAAAATTATGCGGCATTTTGGCTCAAATCTGTGAAATAAGGTATCAGAGCTTGGTTCAGTGTCAAAATGAGGCTTTGGGGAGCTCCTCTGTATAATTCTGTAGGGTCAAAACTTTCAGTTGTGGCAGACGATCTCCTTGTACTGGTTTTTAAGGTCGTAAGTGATCATTTTTTACCACAGATAATTCATGAAAGTCCTAGCATCAATACTTAAAATGAAAATGGAAATTACTGTTACGGTAAAGTCTAACTTGGTATTGTAATTTTAATTAGTAGCTTCTATTATTGTCTGATGCACAGGACATCAACCAATGGTGCACCAAAACCAAACCATAATCAAGACTGACTCCAGATTTCATTATGCAGGAGGCTTTCTGCCTTTGAGTAGGGATCTTGAAGGGAGCTTTATAAATTCTGATTGATTGATTGATTATTAATTGATTGATTGATCTATTGATTGAGTGATTGATTATTGATTGATCTATTGATCTATTGATTGATTGATTGATTGATTGATTGATTGATTGACTGACTGACTGACTGATTGACTGACTGATTGACTGACTGATTGATTGATTGATTGATTGATTGATTGATTGATTGATTGATTGGTGGGTTTCACAGGCCCTGACGTTCTGCTGGAGTTCTTCGAGCTAGTGGCTGTTGCAATTTCTGCCAATCCAGAGGACTGTTCAGTCCTGGAAGCATTCCGTTCTGTTCTGGACAAAGTGAAAAAGACGTTGACCGAGTTGACGTTAGGTGACGCTCTTCTCTTTTCCTATGCTGACCTCATCATGTTCTTCACACGTAAAGCTTGTCTGGCCGAGGTAGGTCCTACGTTTAAATGCTGTCACGATTACTGTATAGAATCATTTACATGCTCCCAGTTACATCGTCAATTTTAGTAACTGTATTGGTTAACATGCATGTATGTATGTCTTTATCTGGACTTTTATAAGGCACATTTTAGGAACCCTCAAAAGTGCTAAGAACATGGCTTTGCAAAGGATCTGAACCGGTTGATCTTAACATAGCTAGAAAAAGTAACTTGAGCAGAGTTTAACCCTTTCACTGCGACGGCCTTGTAATTCCGTGTGCACCATGTAAACCCAAAATGTATAAGTATATCTGGAATTTTCACAAACATTTTAAATTTTTATGCTGAACCTCTTGCGTTTTGCAGGCAAGTATTGTTTGAAAAGCATACGCCCTTTCCAAAGAATAAGCGATTGATCAAGAGCTATGCTTTTGATCAAGTGTATAAAATTTACAAAACTTTTCGTTGAGATCTTCAATAAGTAGCTGTATTTTGAACAGTCGATCACGATGACGTTTCTTCTTTTGAAACGGCAACCCCACTAAGAACCCTGCTGTATTGATAGGCCATGGTGTATTGATAGGCCCTGCTGGAATACAACAATCCCACACCACTGGACGCTCACAAAGGAAGCGCATACGAGACGACTCTGTTCGGCGCTTTGTTGTCGTCTGGTAATCTGGTGCGGAGTGACCAACCACCTTTCCAGTATTTCCACCATCCGTCCCAGATGACGTTGTCACAAGTGGAAAACGAAGAGGGCGTCATTTTCTCCGTAAGTAGTCCTTGTGAGATTTCTCAGCTGGTGGTTTAACTCTTCTGTCATATTCTGAATTTTCTTCATCTGTTATTATATTCTTGTAAAATTATTTTCTTTTCTGTAATTATATTCGTAGTAAAATAATGTCCTTGTCTCATTATATTCTAAATGAAGTAATGACCTAGCCTGTCTTTTTATTCGTAATGATGACACCGTCTGTCTTTATTTTTATTGATCCTTTTGAAGTAGGTTGTACCACTTGCATTTTTCCACCCACCATTTCCATCTTGTTTATCTCAGTGTGGCTTTTCTGTTAGACTTAGTTGAGCTATTTTAATCTAGTTTAATGTCAGACTAAGTTAATAATTTCAGAGGTTCCAATATCATAATTGGCGTGGCAACATAGCTGTGTCTACGCCCTGGGACTCTGCCTGAAACTTTCCTCACTAAACTTAAAACTTTTCTTTTTGGGCACATTAGATTCAGGAGCGCCTCTGAGTAGTTTCTTTGAAGGGGTGCTATATAAATTCACGAATGAACGAATGAGTGAATGAACGAACTTTCGTTCAAGTGATGATGTATTAAAATTTGTAATCCACTGCAGAAGCCTGTTCTCGTCTGGCCACAGTTGTGTTTTCTTTTTGCCGCTAGAATCTTGAAGCGTTGAACCAGAAGACTTACAATTTGATGTTTTCACTTCTGAAAATGGGAGGATCGATACGTGATGGACTTTTGACCTGGCTCGGAAAATGCCTGGCAGCCAATCGAGGTAGGCTTCCATTTTAAAAGTGATGGCGGGACAGGGTCAGAGCACTCGCCTTGCAACGCGACGAGTATGGGTTCGAGCCTCCTCTTAGACAGGTACCATGTAGAGACCTTGAGCAAGTCCTTCACTCACAATTGCTCAACGCCATCGATTAATGCTTGGTCATTAAACTGTACTTAGCACTTCATCAATGCATATTAATGTTCTAGAGCTCTCTCGTTTATCTCTGATGAAAGTCAGCTAATTACTTACTCGCATCGTTCTTTTTCCTTCCTGTAGAGGTCTGCACATCAAGCAATGCTGCTTCTCCATTCATCTCTGTCAATCGTCAGTTGCCTAATTACAAAACAAAGTTGAAAATCTATATGCTGTGGAACTCCTGGCATTGTGCTGACATTGTGCTGACAGTTGGCATTGTTAAGCACCATAGAAGTAGCTTGCCAGTGACGATGCCATATAAACTGTTGTAATTGTAATTGTAATGTAATTTATTGAACATTTATATAGCACCCTTTCAAGATATCTACTCAGAGGCGCTCTCTGCTTTAGCCTATATGACGCTAAATGTCATTACGAACGAATATATTACATCAGTTAGCAAAACAATTACCAGCTGGCAACTTATTAGAACGTTGCAACACTGTTAACTCTGTTGTGCTTCTGCTATAGGTCGAGCAAAACTGGCGGCTAATCAGATGTTGCCGATGGTGTTCCGGTCTCTCTATGCCTCTGATGGGTTCTTCCTCACACTGTGTTCCGTCTTACTTCAGCTCAGCTCTCCGTTTTCTAGTCCTACGTCTACTAAACTTCTGAAAATCCAGCCGACCTACTGCTTGGCCGCAAAGGGTGAACCGGCCAATGCTCTTGCGATGAATGTTCACATGAGCGGTAAATCTTTATGGTTTTCATTCATATAGGTTTGAAATTAAAGGATGCTGTTCTTTTTATTACTAAGATGTTTCTTTTTGAAGCTATAATGACACTTAAAGGATGGAGGCCAGAGTATGTACCAATGGTCTTGGTATTCCATGGCTGTTCACTCATGCAAGGACTAACCTGGATTGATTTTCCTTTAGTTAGTGTCATATTAACAATCGTTAATCACCCAAGAACCCACAATAGAATCATACGTAAGGCAAACTCTCTGTCTCGTAAAACATTTGTCACATGGATGCTTTATACGTAAATTTATTTTTTATCTATTTGATGAACTATATGCACCAAAATGCAGTTAACAGTTGGTTTTTCAATAAAGGTCATACTTACTTACCCGGTACTTACTTATATCAGCAAACCCCAGTAGCCACCTATTTGGTATAGAGCAGATGGAACGACTATTAAAATTGTATTTGGTCATTTCAGGTAGAACAAATGTTAATATTCTGTGCAACTGTTAAAACTATTGTGAAATTCTCTTTGATCATTACAGGTAGAACGATTGTTAAAATGCTATTCAATTGTTGCAGGGCTGGATGAGACAATGCTGGTTCCTCACGCAGATTCCGAGAACGAAGCGGCTCTGTCTCTTGAAGAGACATACAACTTCACAACCGAATGCTTTTTCATGACCCATTACTGTCTGAAGCTTGGGTTTCACGTCTTACAAGAGCACCTGATGAAGCTCAACCAGGACCTGGCGCAGTTTCAACGACTCTATCAAGACGTCATGGGCCAGGATTCGGGAGTTTCCGAAGCAGCTCAGAGAATCAAACAAGAAATGGAGAGAGGTACGCGTCCCTGTGTTCCTATTTACATGGACAAGGTAGTGTAAAAGCCTGACAGTTGAAACGTAGTGAAGACTACTATTTTGTAATTGAGTACAGTGATGTTACATGGAAGAAATAGAAGAAGAGCAGTCCCTCAAGCTAGCCCTGAGGCAGCCATGGGTATGAAGTGTTAGCATTTTAGCATTGATGAGGGCGGGTGTCCAGTCCTTTCCCTCGGGCGTCCGAAGAAGTCATCTTCCCGACCGACCAGTGTATGGTCAGTGTACTCATTTAGCTAAGTATGACTAGGGTGCAGGTGGAGCAGAAATCTCGAAATAAATTTCTGCTTTGACAGGGATTTGAATACCCTACCTCTCGATCGACAGTCCAGCACGCTAACCACTAGACTGTCACACACCCCCAACATAAGATGTAAATAATTGCTGGAGTGGTGTACTTTGATGCTACCATGCCCTGTCAAGGGACTCTAATTAGATATTTATTATTATTATTCATTTATTAAACACCAATACAAAGCTAGCTGATAGTTGAGCAGTTAAGCATCAACTTATGGCCCTGCTCACTAGAGAGTGAGTGAGACGACTAACCCAATGTTCCTGCAAACTAACCGTACTCTGCGTTACAAGGCAAGCATGCTAACCAATTGGTTACCCACCCCATCCCCGCAGGACGTCCCATTCAAAAAGTACACAAATACAGACTTTTAGCTGCAAAACTATTTGTATTGACTGCATTAGTCTGTGTTATCTTATAGACAGTTTGCATTAACAAGTCCTGACTATTTCTGACTAGTAGGCTTCAGATAATAAACTCTCATGTCAGTGAATTCTAACATCAGTGGATGGGCTCATTCTGCTACCGCGGTATCCCGAGAGTAAACTCTCATTGCCGCAATTTGTTGATTACCTTTACCGCGTGGAAAATTCCCCATGTCACTCTCTAGCTCGTACTCTTTACAAGGCTAGCATGCTAACCAATCAGTTACCTTATCCAACAGTACAGTACAAACTATCTGCTGTATGACTACACCAGTGGTGCAGTTTCATGCACAGACTCTACGGAAATAACTGCGTATAGAGAATTTTGAAAGCGAATGAGTTCTGCTGTGGTCATAATCCACCTCCCCTCGTCCACATCTGGATTTCTCCAGTGGAAAATCGTTATACCGAATCGTGATTTTTACTTCTTTTTTTACAGTTACCTCAATCTACTTGAGTCACAAGGCCGCCCTGACTCAACCCGCGTTGCTCAGTCTTGCCTTCAGCTTTCACGCCGCAACAGCAGCTTATCTTACCCAAGTTGCCGCTGTGGGTGGCAAGTTCAGTCAGTTCGTTCCGGTTGAGTTTCCACTCTCGACGTCTGCCAGTTCGGAGTTGTCGGCTCTGCCTGAGTTTCTGGCGGAAAACGTCCAGGAATTTATGCTGTTTGTTCACCGATTCAAGGATAAACTTTTTGAGGTAAGTGTAAACTTCCCTCTTCCCCTCTGGATGCAAAAAACACTGATTAATGAAAAAATTGCTGTCACTGATTCATTCTTAGTCTTATCAAGAGCATGTATTCTGTCTTGCCGTTGTGAGGTTCTTCGGAGTCGCTATGTGAAAACCAGATACCTACATAATATTTCAAGTTTGATTGATTGATTGATTGATTGATTGATTGATTGATTGATTGATTGATTGATAACAATTGCTGATTGTGATTGGTCTGGAATGGTTGCAGTTTGATGCAGTGCAGTTTGGGACTCTTTACTCCTATGGTTCAGTTTGTTCAAGCATTTCCTTAATTTCATGTCAGTTTTGACTTCACTTATAATTTTTTACAAACCATGCTAATCTAATCTAATAACTGCTGTAGTGCCATTGTCATTATGTCCATGATAACAGTGCTATAGATGTCATTGGATTAGATTAGTATGATTTGTATAAATGATTATTAATTAATTGAAGCAGTTGTTTTCTTTTGTTGCTAACTTATGTAACGAATTCTTGAAGTGGCCCTATATAAATCTGTAATGATGACTACAATTACAATTGTAATTTGTACAATCACCAGCAGAATGCTATTGATTGGCCACCAATGGCACAACCTAAGCCTGCTATGGGTCCAAAAAACAAGGTTATTTGTTATGTGAGTTCAAAGGAGAAACATGAATATTGTATTGTATTGTATTCAAACATTTATAAATTGCCTCTAGTAGGGTGAACCGTTCAGAGGCACTCCCAGTGCGCAAGGCCAACAAGAGAAGAAATAAGTTTTGAGAAAGCAAAGGAGAAGGAGGGGTTAAAAGCTAGAATGCGAGAGCAAGTAGAATATACTGAATATGTATAAATTAGAATATATATATTAGAATATACTGAATATATTAGAATATACTGAATATAAGTAAGTAAGTATATCCTTTATTGATCCAATAGCTAACCGCACTTTGGTGTACATTATGAAGTATATAATCATGAATAAATCATCCTTATAATAAAAGTTTTACGTGCCAGACTGTCTGCCACATGTAGAATTCTGTCATGTTTACGTGGACGTAGAACATATACTACAGTTTTATATATCTATTTTAATTGCCTGTTTCAGGAGAAGAACGATCTACTGGATCATTTCCTTACATTCATTCTCGTTTTCATGGGAAGCTCACAGTTCACACGTAATCCTCACCTGCGCGCTGGAATGGCCGAAGCCCTCGGCACTCTCCTTCCGAACCACAACGTCCAGCAGACAACATTCCAACCAACTCAGTGCGTTCGTTGTCTACTTATTCAGTGTTGTCCTCTAACATTAAAAGTTAATGTGATGGACGGTTTTGATAAAATCTATAAGTTACCAGTTTCAGCTAGGCGGTGGAAGATTTTAACGAGGCATAAATTTGTATTTTTGAGATAGTTGTTGATGTGTAGCATGATGATCTATTTGGTAGCATACTGAGCATCTAATCCGACGATTATGTCTTAGAACCCACTGGATGTACTCCAGTATATGGATCTGGATAAGTTCTTTGCACAAACTTGTATTGGATTCAGACTTGTTGACATTGCATGTATTATAATTACAAAATGCATTAATTAAGCTTAATGTGAACGAGCTTTTTGTGATCATTGGCCTATGTTTAACCCCCAAAGGAGTAAAACTGTGGCAACAGTTTTGTCCATGAATACTGTTATAGTTGTTTTAATTCAATGGAGGATGGCGTGAAAACTGCTGTCATAACTATCATTGAGACTTGCGGTGTATTGAGTTTTTTAGCTTGTGCTTTATAAATCATCTTATAATAATATTAGTGCCATTATAATAATAAGACAATTTACGTAGTCCCATATCGCAGCCAAGGCCGAAGAAAAGGGTACTGCACATGAATTGATGATTCAGTGACAGTCACATGATACATCAAAAAGAAAAGCAATGAGCTGTGATTTGAATGGCTATATGTGTATACTTTGCATGGTGTAAGTTGCTCATGCATTTACCTTACATCTGTGCACAGACGATCAAACTCCACCAAGTATAATAAGCAAGCTGTTTGCTACAATGTTTGTTTCAGCTTCTTTCGAGAGCAGCTGTTTAAGACTCATCCACACGTCGAGCAGCTGTCAAATGCGGTCATCAGTGCTTTCGTGAGCATTGAGGTGACTGGGCAGGCTCACTTTGAGGATAAATTCAAGTACAGACAACCAATGTATCAGGCACTTGAGTACATGTGGGGTGTGGACACACACTGCAAAGCCATCAAGGTAGAACTCCATTTCTAATGACTCGTACACAAAGTCAGTTTTGCAATTCCTATGTATTGTATTGTATGCAAACATTTATAAAGCGCCTCTCATAGGGTGAACCATTCAGAGGCGCTCCCAGTGCACAAGGCCAAAGAGAAGAAAAAGGTTTTTAATATAGCGCATTTTCAAATTAAACAATTAAACTTGGTGTGTTGCATTTTTAGCCCTAGTGTTTTCAGTAATGGATGCTTAATTCAGATTTAATTCATAGTGATGCTATTGTTATTTTAATTAGTATGCATTTATTAAGCGCCACAATCTAATGTCATGAGCGAGCATCAGTCGATGGTGCTGAGCAATTGTGACTGAAGGACTTGCTCGAGGTCCCTACACAGTAACTGTCTCAGAGGAGGAGGTTTGAACCCGTACTCTCCGTGTTGCAAGATTACCATTCTAACCAATTGGCTACCTTGTACCACAACCCACAGTGATGTGATCTTGGCCTAGTTTTCAGTAATGGGTGTTCAAATCAGCAGAGTTGCCACGGATCATGGAAAACCTGGAAAGTCATGGAATTACACTTCGAAAAATTTAAGGCCTGGAAAAACAAGTGTTATCAAAAAAGTCTTGGAATTCATGGAATTTGAAAATAGCTAAGTCATGGAAAGTCATGGAAAATGAAAAAAATCATTAATAGACATATCTCTGATAATTTTTTAAATTTCGATAAATATTACATCGATAAAACAGTTAGAAAGTAGGTCCTTTTTCATCTCAAATAAATCTTAAAAGTCATGGAAAAGGTCATGGAAAGTCATGGATGTTTGTTTTATTAACCTTGTGGCAACCCTAAATCAGATACATTCAACGTGATCTTTTTTCTTGACATTGTGTGTTCAATGACACATGTTGCATTCAATCAGTTCAATAAGATGTGTTGTGTTTCTCTTGGCCCAGCGTTTGGCAAAGTACGCTGAGGAGCACGTTGACGACATGGAAGCCCCGCTCTTTCTCCGATTCGTCAACCTTCTAATCAACGACGCCATCTATTTGCTGGACGAAGCACTATCGGTAATTTCGTCTTCGTAGCATTTTGTTGGCGGAAAGTTCTTGTATTTTCTAGAACCTTATGTGAAATAGCCGTGGTAGTTATGTGAAATAGCCGTGGTAGTTGTTTGAATAAGATAATATAAGATGAGAATATTCTTTAATTGACCAATTGCTATCCGCATTCAGGTGTACAGACACAGTAATAAACATACATCATCCATTGTGCTGATCAAGACAGTCAAATATTCTAAAGTCACACACATATTATCCTAAATCCGAAATCTGATATATCATCCTAATAATGAAAGTTTTCCTCATCATACCATAAGACGGTCTTTGCAGTTATGGGCTAATGGGTACAGGTGGTAGAAGGCAGCTTTGGCCGTTGGGAGCAGGTCATGCAGTACATGACCCCCATCCACCAGGACAGCAGTAAAGAGTCTGGAATCAGCCTTAGCACGTAGCTGTTCAAAGAAGGGAGTATCCTCAGGGAGGTAATAGCCATGGTAGTTCTCTGGTGATGGTTCAATTTAGTAGTTCTGTGAAATAGCCATGGTAGTTGTGTGAAATAGAATGAACTACCATGGTAGTTCTCTGGAATAGCCATGGTAGTTCTCTAAAATAGACAGTGCCTTGGTAAATAGGTCAAATGGCTACAAGAGGTAAGTCAAACAGTCATAGTAGTTATGTGAAATAGCTCTTACAGTGTAAGGCTGTGGCACCTAAGTGAGCCACATCAGTACCTCTTCTTGCCAGAACTGGATGAGAAACTTAGCCAAAATTCCTGATAAATGTCATTAGCTGCCTCCAGACAATTTCTTATCCTCTGAAGTATTATACTTACCTTTGCCAAAAAATTAACAATAATTGTAATGGGTTGTTTTGTGTTTGTAGTACATGAGTCAGATAAAAGAGAAGCAGGAGGCAAGAGACAGCGGTGCCTGGAACGAATTAGCGCCACAACAGCGCCAGGAAATGGAGAACGGCTTCCGGCACATGAGCATGCTCGCCCGGTTCCATAACATAATGGGACGCAAGACAATTGAGTCACTTGAAATGGTCACGCAGCATGTCAAGACGGTCTTTGTAAATGGCGTCATGGTGGACCGAGTGGCGGCCATGCTCAATTACTTTCTACTGCATTTGGTAAGTGACTTTAATCACAGATGGTTCACTTTATGAGTGACCTTAATCGGAGATTGTTCAATTTATAAGTGATGGCTCTGACCAATTAATTGTCTGCCATATGCTAAAAGTGTTCGTATAAATAATTATATCTAGAATTGTAACTAGAAAATGTGTCTAGAAATGTATGTAGGCTTTGTATGAATAGCCAAATCCTTGCATACACAAGAAATGTAATGCGAGTTTTACATCAGTTTTTTTAATTTTTGCAGTTTGTATGACACGTTTCTGTGTGTGTTATACGATATGTTTATACATGGGTATGTTTGCTATGCTGTATATATATATATATATATATATGTATGTATGTATGCATTTGAGTATGTGCCATATGTTTGTATGCATAATTTTGAATATATTTGTGGTAAGTATGTATGGTATGTCTTAATGCATTTTGGTAACTGAAAGAGTAAAGCTTGCATCAGAAATTCAATATAGTATTACTTGCAGTATGTATTAGTATATATGCTTTTAATTGGTCATTTATATAGCACCTTTTGTGCTGTTTATGATTTTTCTTTCTTGTCTAGGTTGGACCGAAGAAGAAGAATCTCAAAGTGAAGAAATTTGAGGAGTTCCAGTTTGTTCCAAAAATCCTCGTCTCCAACATCTGTAAAATTTACATAAATCTCGGTGACAACGAAAACTTCTGTCTGGCCGTTTCGCAAGATGGTCGATCGTACTCGCATGATCTCTTCAAGCAGGCGGAGGATGTTCTGTGCAAGATTCAAGATCCGCTTGATCGGATCTCTCGTCTGAACGAAATCAGCTTGAAGATCAAGGCAAGCGACTTTAAATGCACAAAATTTAAATGCCACAAAATTGAAATGCCACAAAATTTAAATGCAACAAAATTTAAATGCCACAAAATTTAAATGCAACAAAATTGAAATTTGAAATGCCACAAAATTTAAATGCAACGAAATTTAAATGCCACAAAATTTAAATGCAACAAAATTTAAATGCCACGAAATTTAAATGCAACAAAATTTAAATGCCACAAAATTTAAATGCCACAAAATTTAAATGCAATTGAAATGAAAGCCAAGGAGAAGTAATGAGTTTTGAGTCTATTAAACATTGAAACTCTGAAGAATGATAATTATAGACTGAAAGTTGACATTAAACTTTTTCAGGAACTGGCCAGTCGCCAGGCAAAGGACGATGAGATGCTTACCGACATCCCAGAGGACTTCCTCGACCCAATCATGGGAACGCTGATGAGAGACCCGGTTCTACTGCCGACCTCAGGAAAGATTGTGGATCGCCAGACCATAGCCAGGCACATCCTCAGGTAAGGAAGCAGTCGAGGAGTCCCGCAATCGGACACAGATAAATCAACATTGTGGTGGTCTAATGGTCATTATGGTGGTTTAGTGGTCATTATAGTAGTCTAGTGGTCATTATGTTAGTCCAGTGGTCATTATAGTAGTCTAGTGGTCATTATGTTAGTCCAGTAGTCATTATAGTAGTCTAGTGGTCATTATGTTAGTCCAGTAGTCATTATAGTAGTCTAGTGGTCATTATGTTAGTCCAGTGGTCATTATAGTAGTCTAGTGGTCATTATGTTAGTCCAGTGGTCATTATAGTAGTCTAGTGGTCATTATGTTAGTCCAGTGGTCATTATAGTAGTCTAGTGGTCATTATGTTAGTCCAGTAGTCATTATAGTAGTCTAGTGGTCATTATGTTAGTCCAGTGGTCATTATAGTAGTCTAGTGGTCATTATGTTAGTCCAGTAGTCATTATAGTAGTCTAGTGGTCATTATGTTAGTCCAGTGGTCATTATAGTAGTCTAGTGGTCTTTATGTTAGTTCCGTGGTCATTATAGTAGTCTAGTGGTCATTATGTTAGTCCAGTGGTCATTATAGTAGAAATGCCTCAGTACTGTCTATTTCTGATTGAATTTCAAACCTTTGAATATCTAACAGAGCTCTTCACCTGGCGACTTACTAACCGCACCTCAGATTCGAATTTCAGTGTGACTGTGTATGTTAAAAATGTTCATAGTAGTAATAGTAATATCTGTATACCTTGCATATATCTTTACATCTACCTATATCTTTAAATCCTGCCTATATCTTTATATCATACTTATTTCTTTATATCTTACCCATATCTTTAAATCCTACCTATATCTTTATATCATACTTATATCTTTATATCCTCCTGATCATTTGTTGTCTGCTGTTTGATTTTAGTGATCAAACAGATCCTTTCAATCGAATGCCGATGACGATGAATTTAGTCCAACCTGCCGTTGAACTCAAACAGGAAATTGAAGCGTGGATGGCTGCAAGTCGCCAAAAGCCAGCCAAACAAAATGCAGCAAAATGACACCATGTGTTTCTTACAGGTTCCAAACAATTTTAATGCACACACACACACATATATATATATATATACACATGTATACATTGTGTATATGTATATGTATGTATATATATTATATATATATATAGTATGTATTTTATTTTGTGTGTTATGGTAAGAATTGATTTTAGACTATAAAACTGAAGTTGGTTGTAAATCCTATTTTTGGACTAATTTTAATGTTTTAGTATAAACAAGATGTTGATGTTTATGATCTTTGTGGTCTTTTGGTAGTAGACTGGATATGTGACCCAGCGGTCGTTGATTCAAACTTCTGTGTGCACACTGCACAGTCATGTCGCATAGCAGATTTAGATCTATTGACATTGCAAAAATAAGTGCAGTAAACAACTATTATATTGATATGTACATAGATATACATATTTAAACGTGTAATGTCACTAATGTGTACACCAATATGTCATGTATGTATATGTGTGTGTATATCCTGTGTATATGTATTTATGTTGGTATATATATGTGTATATATATATATATACATATATATATAAACAGTACCATAATTACACAATAGCAACTCTATTTCAAGCTTTTATCAGGGACAAGTTCTGTCATTCAATTTTGTAGTATAGGAGGAGCTGGGTCATGAGTTTCACAAATTAACGTTGAACCAAAAGATGACTGAAATGACTTTATGGTCAACAACATGAGCTGAAGAGACGGTGTGTGTTTTACGAATCTTAATTCGTTATGTATTGATGTACGTGTACATCTATCTGATTGAGCTGTGTCAATCAGAATTGGTTGTTTCAAAGTTGTCTGCAGTTTCGATCGATTTGTTAATAAAAGTGTGCGACTGTGTGCCTCCATTGGTGATTTCAAAGCACCTCGGTTATTTTTGGTTGTCAGCAGTTACTGAAGTAGCTATCTGGCGTATGTTAGGTTATATATATATTTGTTTATTGAGAAAAACAATCTGACAAAAACGCAGAAATGCTAACATGAGTGATAATGAATAATTAAAGTTCATTAGAAAGTTTTAGAATAAACTAGTAAATATTTTTTATATAATGATCTGGGAATAAATTGAGAGTTGTCCTTGGGTGGGAGAGTATGGTTGTGGGCTCTAGGTCTTAATTGGTGAGGGAGAGAGGGGTCAGAGGGAGGTAGGAGTTGGTGAAGTACATGCTTGGGGTTGTGTAATATGGAGAAAAGGAGTTTGGCATCGGCTATATTGGCAAGTTCAGAGACTGTTGGAAAGGATTGCTACACTAAAGAGTTAGTAAAGACTAGACTTACTAGTAGCATAGACTCTTCGAGCCATCCTATCCTGGTTCTACTCATGTGCTACCCCACGACCATCAACGATTTCTAGGGTAGCAGTAGCACCATGCTGTCTCCTCGGCTTGACCTCCCTGGAGTCTGACCTGGCACCGGGACGGACCAAACACCCTGCCCCTGGCTATTGCGGACTTAATTTGATACAGCGACGGTGAATAAGCTGGCCTCTCTGACGCGACGCTGAGAAATTTCTGATCTTTACATTACTAGGTCAATTCTTTTCAAGGGTAAATAGCTCGTGGTGTTAAACAATATCTTATTGTTGCCAGGGCCATCGTAATATCCATAAATGAGGGGTAATTTTACCCCACACTTGTACTGGAGGGTAATACCGTAGCCTGCTTTAGGGGCCGTCCATAAATGACGTCACGCAATTTTGGCCGATTTTGAACCCCCCTCCCCCCCTCGTCACACTTCGTCACAAAAAGTAACACCCCTCTCTGAAAATGACGTCACAAAACTCTGACCCCCTAAAACCAAATTTCCATGGCGAAGCAAAATGCTCCTTCACGGAACAAATAGGGAAAGCATGAATATTTTAAAATCTAATGGTGACCAAATATTGAAATAATTAGAAAATTATTAATAATGGTGCCAATATACATTAAAAAAATTAAAAAAATAACGAAAATTTAATCCTCAAAATTAGTGCTGTTATTATTAAAGTTAAATTGTTGTTAATTGTTAAATTTAATAACATAGACCTGGTGTGACGTCACACTTCTCAGACCCCCACCCCCATGTCACACATCGTCACAAATTTCCGACCCCTAGGTGCGTGACGTCACTTATGGACGGCCCCTTATCCAGTGGCGACGCCAGCATGGGGGCTAGGGTGGGCTGAAGCCCCCTATCGGCGGCTCAGCCCCCAAACAAAAGTGGGAAATCACTGCCAATGCCAGAGAGGAGGGAGAAAGGGAAGGTTGAGGGTTTTAGCCCCCCCAACCTGAAATCCTGACGCCGCCACTGCACTTTATACCCAATGCCCATAATCTCACTACAGGTCTTTCACTTAAAACACTGCTCTTGCACAAATCCTATCCCGATTCCTCCTCTTTCCCTTACCTTCCTCCGAGTCCCTCGCCGTTTCATTTCTAAACACCATCCACCTTAGCCGTGTGACTGCCTGCCTGCCTGCCTGACCCCTTTGTATCATCATCATCATCCCCACCACACCATCATATATAAAATTTGTTGGGAGACAAAATATAGGCCTAAGGGGTTTATCTGGAATGGTTACAACTCCCAAGATCGGCTCCGCTAAAGTGCCTAGGGACTGTCCATAAATGACGTCACGCACCTAGGGGAGGGGGGTCAGAAATTTGTGACGATGTGTAACATGGGGGTGGGGGTCTGAGAAGTGTGACGTCACACCAGGTGTATGTTTTTAAATTTAACAATTAACAACAATTTAATTTTAATAATAACAGGACTAATTTTGAGGATTAAATTTTTTTCATTATTTTTTAATTATTTTAATGTATACGGGCACCATTATCAATAATTTTCTAATTATTTCAATATTCGGTCACCGTTAGATTTTTAAATATTCATGCTTTCCCTATTTGTTCCATGAAGGAGCATTGTGCTTCGTCGTGGAAATTTGGTTTAAGGGGGTCAGAGCTTTGTGACGTCATTTTCAGAGGGGGTGTTTACTTTGTGACGAAGTGTGACGAGGGGAGGGGGGTTAAAATCGGCCAAAATTGCGTGACGTCATTTATGGACAGCCCCTAGGACATCCACCAAGTTAAACCATTGGATAATAAATAGATAAATAAATAATAAATAGCCTAATAGAGACATTATAGCAAGAAACAAGTCACTCTATTGTCTCCTGTTGACATTTACACAGGGCAGCTTCAAGAGAAACTACTCATATTATGATGATGACGACGACTCATGATGACGGCGCTGATGATGACGATGACGATCATGATGACGACGCTGATGATGATGATGTTGACAATGACGATGACGATGAATCAGCGAAATCTTTCATCCCTGGCCTATCAGTAATTAGCGCAATAGCCTACCGGTAGCTTTTAAATAATGTCACCACTCTTCGCTAAAATACAGCAATTCACAATGATTATTAAAGGGCCAATTACTTCTATTAGCCTACTAGGCTACTGTTCATTGTATTCTCGGCAGACGTCGCTTGATTGCGTGACTCGTGGCGCCGCCTGCCTAGTAATGACGTCATAATAGACGCGTAAAGCAGACGGCGGCGCTGCGTTCAGAGAGGTTCTACGAAAGCTATTATTATCTGCGGCGCATGTAACGCGTTTTCTCGGCCTTTGATAGGAAACTCAAGGATTAGAAACCGATTTTCATCTTTAGTTGGCTGGTGAGACAACTGTTTGTCCCTCTCTCTCTCTATGTGTGTGTGTTTGTTTTACTTTGCCTTGTTTAAACTGACCCGAATTGACCTGACCTAAATTCAGAGGCGTAGCCTAAGTTTGGTCTAGAAAGTGGGCGTTAACAAAATTCGCATGTTTCCCTGTGACAAATGTTTAAATTATAGGCTAACTGCATGCGCCGTTTGTGCGCCATGCCTATGACGACGACGACGACGACGACGACGATGATGATGATGATGATGATGATGATGATGATGATGATGATGATGATGATGATGACAATGACGACGACAGTGTCGACGTTTCGACAACGACGATGACGATGACGCTGATGATGATGACGACGACGACGATGATGATGATGATGTCCAAAAGGTAGAGGGTAAGGGTATCCGTCGTACCTTCCTTACGTTACCCTATCTTGCCTGACTTACTCGGCCGTTCTTTGACTGTTTGTCTCTCTGTCCGAATTTTCCCTATCTTGAATCATGCCTTGCCTTAGCTTCCCGTATCTTCCATTCCCTTCCCCTCCATTCTTTTCCTTGTCTTCTCTTCCCTTCCCTTTCCCTACCCTCTCTGTGCCTTGCCTTCCCTGCCTTGCTTTGCCTTCCTCTGCTCGCGCCCCGCCTTTCCTTGCCTAGCCTTTCCTTCCTCTGCCTTGCCTTTCCTTGCTTAGCCTTTCCTTCCTCTGCCTTGCCTTGCCTTGTCGGAAGGAGGAAGCACGTATCCTTCAAATATGGCGAAGGTCAAATTTCTCCACCACAAAAATTACTCTCCATATATATAATTCTTCCCAGTTCAAAAATTACTCCCCATAGAGATTAATTTCTCGGATCTTTACTGCGGGTGGCTCGGTCGCATTATAAACGTGGAGTACAATACAACACACAACACAACACAATATACTGGGGTGCGGTGGTTTGGGGGTATGTTCGGTGCCTTGCAGCTGGAGGGTTGCGGGTTCGAATCCACCTCAAAGCCGTCGCGTAGGGACCCTGGGCAAGTCCTTCACTCGCAATTGCTCATGCGCTTCGGCGTGAAACTCCGACTACAGCAGTAGTCGGGAGCGCCTCTGAATAGGAAAATCTGGTAGAGGCGCTATAACAAGTGTTCAAATACAATACAATATTACTTTAAATGCAGAAATATAAATTTTTCCAACCCCCTAACTTGGCCAGATCCTGCATGGAACTGTATTCCCTACATGGTTCAATAGGAACAAACGCCGCCGTCCATAACAATGCATCTATTGTCTTTTGTCAATATTAATTAAAGGCGGCGAATATAAATACTTAGTTCAATTGTTGAAATTTTAAACAGAGGGAAATGGTTTAACAAGTGCCATGTCGTTGTGCCTTTAAAATTTCAGTTTACAGCAATTAACTCTCGTAATCGTAAACTACAAATTTATGAAGCGCTACTCTAAAGGTAAGCGCAGGGCCCCAGCTTATTCAAGAGCGCTGCGTCAAGTCAGAGGGGTTGTCCAGAGAGCGATGTCCAGTGAAGTCCGAATCCGGTTGCCAGAGAGACCAGAGAGAGATGAGGCAGAGAGGGTTTCGTTGAGGAAGAAAAATGGGAAATCCAATGCGAATGTTGCAAGCGGTAAAGCTTGGAATACGGAGGACCGGATGGATCGTTAGGATATAAGAATTCTTGAAGACTTGAGACTTCAGTTTGGAATGGAAAGCATATGTAGTAGAGGAGCCTGAATCAGGTGACGGTGGGCGTGTGGCGGTATTCGTGGAGGAACTGCGAATATGCGGAATTCAGAGGGAAGTTCGTTCCAGAGTCGAGGCTAGTGAGTTTTGGACGAGTTGTAGACATTTAATTTAAGTAGATTCCAGGTTGAGGAAAAGGGAATTATAGTAATCGAGTTTGGAGTGCACAATGGAGGTAGCAATAGGCTAGCAGAAGCAGTCTTAAAGTCAACCACAGGTAGAATGCTACGGAGGGCATAATTATGTACATAAACTTCACGTGCTATAAATGTAACCCAGCACTTCCGTAGTATGTATGTCTTCATTCATTCGGGAATTTATATAGCGCCCTTTCAAGGAAACTATACTCAGAGGCGCTCCCGACTCCAACGCGCCCAAAAAGAACAATTTTGAGTTTAGTAAGGACAGTAAGTGTTTCAGGCAGACTCCCAGAGTGAAGACGCAGCTCTAGAGGAAGACCATTCCAGATCGATGTATGTATGTATGTATATATGTATGCATGTATGCATGTATGTATGTATGTATGTATATGTATGTATGTATGTATGTATGTATGTATGTATGTATGTATGTATGTATGTGAGGATGTAGGCCTACGTAGCGTACATACGTAGACCTATGTAGTTATTGTGTCGAGATGTCGCCATGAATTGGCATTTGAGAAGTAGTGTCCTTGGCTTCGCCCGTGAATCTCCATCCATCCATCCATCCATCCATCCATCCATCCATCCAACCATCCATCCAACCATCCATCCATCCTTCCGTTCGTTGCTCAGCGTCCATCCGTCAGCATCCGCTGAAGCGGTTTCAGTGGCTGGTCTCTGCGGCCGGTCTTCTTCCCCTGGGAACACCATCGCCATCTGACGACCCAATCAGACCAAAAATTTATGGCGTCTGAATCCGTGCATTATGTGACGGCGGCGGCACCTCTTCAGAGGCAGACAATGACGACGACGGTGACGATGACGGTAACGGTGACGACGACGATGACGACGACGACGTCGAGGAGGAAGGGTGACGATGATGATTACGATGACTATGACGATGACAGTGATAATGACGATTACGATGACGATTACGATGACTACTATCACGGTGACGGTAACGGTGACGATTATGATGACGATTACGATGACCACTATAATGATGATGACGACTATGATGACGATTATAATGATGACGGCAACTATAACAACTACGACGATGACGATTACGATGACGATTACGATTACAATGACGATTACGATGGCTATGACGATGACGACTATGATGACGACGATTACGATGACGACGACGACTATGACGATGACGACTATGACGATAACAATGACTATTACGATGACGATGACCGTGACAGTGATAATGACGATAACGACAACGATTACGATGACGATGACGATTACGATGACTATGACGACTATGACGATGACGCCGATGACTTTTACGACGCGATAAACACGTTCAGCGTTGAACGTCTTGGACGACGTTGATTCAGCTGCGATCCTCTTCCAAGAATAGCCATGCATAAGGGACCTACATATTTTCATATGGGTCCGGTATATATTATGGCCCATATTGGTTCCATCTAACGCCCATCGAAATGCTGACAGAGTAGCCTAGTCCTCCTCCTGCTATACATTCATACTCCTCATACAACTCTCTTCTTCTATGCAACAACTTCTCCTCCCACTTCTTCTCCTACTTCTCCTCCTTCTTCTCCTCCTACTTCTCCTCCTATCTCTCCTACTTCTACTACTTCCCACTCTACTCCTCAACCTCTTACTCCTCCTGCTCCTGCTCCTATTCTTTCTTCTTTTCCTACTCCTTCTCATCTTCCTATGTTGCGATTATCTTAATTCAGACTACAGCTGTTTAGCTCTGCGCCGACTTTTCTCCTCCTCCCTACTTCCATACTCCTCCTCCTCCTACTTCTCCTACTCCTCACCTCCTATATACTACTCCTGTTCCTCCTACAATGCTTCTTCTTCCTCCTCTTCCTCCTCCTCTCCTCCTCTCCTTCTTCCTCCTCCTCTTCCTCCTCCTCTTCCTCCTCTCTTCTTCTTCTTCCTCTTCCTCTTCTTCCTCCTCCTCTTCTTCCTCCTCTTCTTCCTCCTCCTCTTCCTCCTCCTCTTCTTCTTCTTCTTCCTCCTCCTCTTCTTCCTCCTCCTCTTCTTCCTCCTCTTCTTCCTCCTCTTCTTCCTCCTCCTCTTCTTCCTCTTCTCCTCCACCGTGACGTATAGTCGTTGTTGGTGCGCCAGACCGCAGATCGTCTTTCTATTCCCCTGGGTCTGCTGGATCGGAATCACAATGCCTCCAGAATGGGAAAATTAACCATGTTCACATCTGGATCGAGAGCTTTGCCCATCTATGCTTGGTGCTACCTGAAAAATGGGAATTGGTGAAGCGAAGTTGTTCTCGTTAAAAGGAAAGAATTATCTTATTCGTTTCTATGTATCGAAATAGCAAGATACTTAACACAGCGTCTTGCCGACTGATCTTCTGGATGTTGACCTGACTGCGGTTTGGCTTTGGCGTGCCATCAGTTGATGTCTTATGCAGTAGACACCGGCGCAATAGAAGTTGCTAATAACAACTACAATTATTATTACAATTGCAATTTTCTGTATCCATGTAGGCCTAATGGACGACTACAATTATTATTATAATTGTAATTTTCCGTATCCAACTAATATTTAATTATTATGTTGTCGCAATGCCTTGCATTCTGACCAAAGCAAGAGGATGAGCTGTATAATAATTATTATCATCGTCTTGAACCTCTTTGCCTTTGCCTTTTTCCTTTTATTTATTCTCCTTTCGTTCCTCCAGTGACTGCGATGGGTACACAGAGAAAAGAATTTCTTCATAGTTTTATCGATCTTTTACTTCACGAAACAATGGTAAAGAAACAACGAAGAAGAAGAATCAGAAAAGCATCATATATGAGGCTCTGATGCTGTACGTAAGTTTGACAGCACTAGAAAACAATTAAATCAATTGTGGTTATTGAGAAAATCACATATGTACGCAAAACCGAAAGGTCCATTATCAGGCGAAGCGCCTCTGATCTCTCTTGAAAGGCGCTACGCTACAAAATCTGCTATTACAATCTTACAATCATCCTCCAGTTTTTAATGTTGAAACCCTCTGTGATGTCGTTCCAGTAGAGTGCAAAATCGATGTAGATCTATATTCGTTATGACTGATATAACATTCCTTTAAGTGCTCGCTGGAAATCGAACCTCATCCTCTCTGGTTTGGCAGTCTAGCGCATCTACCAGTAGACCACTTGTTGCGTCGCGGTGAACGCAATGACTGCTGAAACAGCCGAGAGCCGCCGAGTGTGCGCGCCTTTGTGTGTGGGTGTGTGTATATGTGTGTATGTGTAGATGTGTGTATGTGTGTGTATATGTGTGTATATGTAGATGTGTGTGTGTATATGTGTGTATTTGTAGATGTGTGTATGTGTGTATATATGTGTGTGCATGTGTTGTGTGTGTGTGTGTGTTGTGTGTATGTGTAAATGTGTGTATGTGTGTATATGTCTGTCTGTTTGTGTGTGTGTGTGTGTGCGTGTTTTTGTGTGCGTCTGTGAGTGATGCATCTGCTGCCATTGTTGTTGCTGCCGCTACTGTTGCTGCTGCTGCCGAATCGTCGTGATAAATGACTCGATCTCAGATTGAGGGCAAATTCAGAAGTGCAATGATTTTAGTCGAACCCAAGTTTCCCGTGGAACTATATGTCCAGTAATTTAATAATTTCTCAGTCGAGTCGATTCGAAGGAAGGAACGGGGCGGGACGGTACGGGGGCTGCCTCCCCTTCACTGGTACACTTGCCCGTTGCACCATTACTCTGTCCATCGGGTCTTCCTCGAAGATCGAAGAAGGATTATTGATAGGGACGAAGAGGACAGGAAGAGGATAGAAACATACACGCACACAGATAGAAGGAGAGACGCACAGAGTGGATGAAAGAGCGAACGCGCTGCTGATGTCTAATGGTCTGCAATCCACGGGTGCAAGTGAATTGGAGTCTCTCCGATCGCATGACTGAAAGAGGAAGGAAAGAATTCCATTGTAGAATTAAGAAATTCGGGTCGAGAATGGAAGGAGAAAGATATTGGAAGGTAGTGGAGAGGATTCCGAAGGGGGTTGCATTTAGGGGTAAACTCTTTGAAGCCAAATACTCTCTAGTCCGCGTTAATTAAGGCACATACACGCACACAGAGACTGGAATTATGCGGTTAGAGTTCGGAATTTACAACCTGTGTACAGTAGAGAGCGACGCGCGGAGACAATCTCGTCCCCATCCCCGCCCCGCAACAAGTAAGTCTTCCCCATCCCCACCCCATCCCCGCATGGTTTGTCCCCATCCCCATCCCATCCCCGCAGGACGACATCACATTCACCGCAAAAAGTTTACACCAATTCAAATTTTAAAATAAATTTTTGTAGCTTGCAAAGCTGTTTGTATTGCTGACTGCATTAATCTGTTATTATCTTATCGACAGTTTGCATTAGCCAATTACTGACTATTTCTGACTAGTAGGCTTCAGGAAACAAAGAAATCTCTTATCAGTTCTCAAGTTCTTGACATCACTCGGGCTTATTGCAGGCTCATTCCCCATTACCGCGAGAGTAAACCCCATTACCGCGGTATTACCACAATTGTTGTCATCATTACCGCGGTATTACCGCAATTGTTGTCCCCATTACCCCGGGATTTACCGCAATTGTTGTCCCCATTACCCCGGGATTTACCGCGGTTACCGCGGCTTATTCCCCATGTCACTCTCTAGTGTACAGTTAAGGAGTGCTGTTTGACTTGATATTGACGCATAAGCAGGAGAGAGGGAAGAAGGAACGGAGAGGGTGGGGGACGGAAGGAAGGAACGGAAGGAAGGACGGATGGAGGAGACATCGTTCGCATATTTTTGCCTTGATTAGCAATCGCTTGGATTGCTAAAACAAAGTCCTTCTGCTTCCTTGGTAATGTGAACTGATGAATCTCCACATTGACAATCATGGCCAATTTCCTGATGTTACCTGTAACGGCGGTTTAAGAGGTCTTACACTTGCCCTACATTAGCATGATATAAGTTACCATTATATATTCTATATGGAGGGTGGGGAAGGACTAAGGGGAATGGAAGGAAGGAACGGGGTGGATGGAGGGATGGATTGGTGATTGGAGGGAGAAAGAGAGGAAGGAAGGAAGGGAAGGAGAGGCAGGGGAGAGGACTGACGTCAATCACATATCACATGACGACGCATCTCTTCACACTTTCAGCCTCTTTTCTACCGTCTTAGAACGGGCAAACATAATATACTGTAATAAAAAAAATATAAACTATTATACATGTGTGTGAGCGTATGCGTGTGTTCGCGCGCGCATGTGTAGATGTAAGGACGGGCTCCCTGATGCATGCATGAAGCACGTGCTGATTCCCTCTTTTTACTTTCATGCTCTGTGGTATACTCCGCATAAAATGAAAGCGCAGATGACGCAGACGATGACGAACGATGCGACGTTTCCTCTTAAGTTTCTCTGCCCTCTAACTATAGCCTACCTCTGTAGTCAAACGCGCGTCTCATTCAAAAATATCGGAATCTTTTCGTCCGAAAGAATCTCTTTATTCGTCCGTGTGTCGCCTGTCACTCTCCATTTTCTGAAATCCCAAGCTCTTGCCAGAAAAATCCCAAGATTGGCCAAAAGTGTACCAAAAATCCCAAGTTACTGAAAAGGAAAAAGTTGTGCTGAAATATGAAATGCGTTTTAACAATCACAATTATTCACAAAAATGCCTAGCTAAGAACTGGCAAAGAAAACCCGGAGCATAACATTGAATCAACAAATTACCATGTTTACAAGTAATAAATAATAATAAACGTCTTTCTGAGCGAGTTTTTCTAATCTGATTTGCTGAAACTGTTGAATAGTACAGTAAAAACTGGTCTGTAGACCCTAGAAAAAATCCCAAGATTGCTATGCAAAATCCTCAGATCCCAAGTCGACCCCCAAAATCCCATGATCTTGGGAAAAATCCAAAGGAATGGTCACACTGTCGCCTGATCATCGTCGAATGCGATGCGTTAATCTAGAACTAACGATGGTTAACACGGATGAGAGATAGACTGCGATTGATTATTGTCCTCAAACGCGGAGAACGACGCCATTTCTGCTCAGGCGGTCAGACTGACGCGGTAATGGCGGCGTTCTTGAGACAGGTTTACAATGTTCGATGTCTTATCATCCGCAGATCAGCATCGATAATCCGCAGTAACGACTGATAATTTCCAACGACTATCTCGTAATTTAACGCTTTAGAACTTACAGACATCAAATCGGCTTATGATATTATGTCCGCTGGTTTCGCGTTTAAGTAGGTATGTAAGACGACACTTTATAGCGCCATTTTGGTACATGTCGAATGCAGTGGCGGCGCCAGAGGGCATGGGGGCTTAGCCCCTAACTGCGGCTCAGCCCCCAAACAAAAGTGGCCAATCACTGCCAATGCCAGGAAGGTGGGGAGAAAGGGAAGGGATTGGAGTTTTAGCCCGCCCCCAACCTGAAATCCTGGCGCCGCCACTGGTCGAATGCGTTCTTACACAGCCTACGTGAGGTTAAAGTGTTAAATCTAGTGTTGCAGTTGACACAAAAAGTGGGGGTCGAAAATGTTACAGTTAGGCCTACCACAGTAGGCCTACTCGAACGCAACGTCTATTATATATATATGTTAGCATCTTGCACACAACACAACTGAGCTTGGGGTTAAGACCTGACCCCAACAACTCTTTATTTACATAGCTGATGGGCATAGGCGCCGACTCCACACGAGTCCACAGGGGCAACAGGGACTTTCGCCCCAGTACTCGCCAAGGTTCTGGGGCGAGAGTATAGTTTCGCCCCAGTACTTTTTTGCTCATTGAAAATTCAAAATGCTTAATAAAACTTATTCATTTTTAGTTAAAGAACAAGGAGCGCCTAGCTCTGCGGCCTCCATATTCAGAAAAATGCCATATCAAAAGCCGCTTATAAAACGCTGTGTGACTCGGGTTTAACTGCAGCCTGCATTAGAAATTTGATATGCCTAGGCCTACATACCAGAGACCCTTAGAAAATGACAGGCCACATGTGTGATAATTCGTTGATGGACATGTTTCATCTGTGTGAGCGCTGTTGGGTAGAGTATCATATCGAGGGTGAATCATTCACTGTGCATGCGTTTTGTATGGGGATGACTCGACCGGTTGCACTTGGGAACGTTTAGCCTATACATCCTGGGAGTAAGACACTTCGCTCCATCGCAGTGAGGGTCAATTTAAGGTCAATCTTGCATGGCATGTCAATACTATCTGTCTCTCTAACCCCTCCGTTCCTCCATGCTTACATACGTTAAGATAGACAGAACAGCAAAAGTTAGGGAAGCACAGTTGAACATAGACCTATCGGAAAATTATAGGGTAGCGCGAAAACGGATCGGTAGCCTACGCCACTGTCTGAAAGCTTGGTGTTTATAAGTGTTAACAAATCTTTCAGAATTGAATTATTGATGGTCACAGTTTAAAGGTTACTAACTAGTGACTTACTATTGTAATTGCAATGGATAAGTTTGCTGTGAAACGTTCGCGCTTAGAAGTACCGCAACGGAAGACTGTACCGCCGCTGCTGCCGCCGCCGGTGAAACTGTCACAACTCACTGAAGCCGCAGTGAAGCGGCTGTAGCGGCCTCTGGTACTAGTGGTACTGCATACACAGTGCCTGAAAGCGATGGACGTGCCGCTAGTGCGAGTAGCCTACTGGTAAGCGACCATTCAATAATAAATGGCTCACGACGTATCCATGGTTAACTCTACCTGTTACTACATGTACGGCTGAAAAGGCATTTTCTGGTCTTAGGCGACTGTAAACGTAACTGCGAAACACCATGACACAGACAAGATTAAACAACATTGCACTTTTGAACTGTCATCGAGCATAGGCCTACCTGGAAGCAGTGGACATTGACACAGTTCTCAGTTCTGTAGGAATTCATAAGTAAATGCACTGTTTGGCAAAATACATTCGCCATGAAGTTGAAGTAAGACTGTAACTCAAGTGTCTTAACTGGCAAACTTTATGGGTGTATCTGTAGCCTAACTGCGATAACATGAGATTTGTAGTGAAAGTAGTTTGTTAGTATTAGTTAGTAGTTACAGAAAACTGAAATTTGTTTGTAAGTAATACTCATGGTTGTTGTTTGCTCGTCTTTATGATTGAGCAAAGAGGCAGCACTGCATGTTGCATAGTTGGTCCAGTTGAAAGGGCTGGAGGAAAGGGGGACTCGGAGAGAGGGAAGACAGGGCAGGACAGGGTCGTTTTAAGGTCGTCGTAGACCCTAGGCACTCTTGCTTTCATAGGCCCCAACTCAACTGCCAGCTCTGAAATTGATGTTTTTTAATGGCGAGCCAGTGGCAATATTTTTCCAGCAAGTGGCGGAACAGGGTGCCGACTGCACCTGAGCAAAATGGGGTAATGTCTGGGAGGGAGCTCGGTGAGCCCGTCCATAGAAAAAAATTTTAAACTAAATCTTAAGCGGTGCAGTTTGTTTTACCATACAAACAATCAAATTAGGTTTAAATATCTTAATTTTGACCTTCATCATCAGTACAAACATAAAACTCACGAATGCGCTAAAAATGACAAATTTAATCTTTATTCTCAAATTGCGTAGTCTTTAGGCAATTCTCTGTTTGCTAGAAATAAATCATCGGCGGGCCAGGCCCTTGGGCCGGCTCTTTGACACCCCTGTAATATAAGTGATTTTGCTAGCCTAATGCAAAGAGCTGTAAAGTTCACATAGTCTAGGCTGTGGCACAACTCAACTTAACTTTAAGTTAATAGGCCTAGGCCTATCTTAAAGTTAAACTGTTTCAGTACAGTTACAAAAATATTAATTTAGAAATTGAAATCTCCTTTTTTCCATTTTCGAGTCAAATTCAATCATTAAGCTTATTTTTCAATATCTCATTTTCAGACTTTCGTAGGCCCCTGAAAGGTTCGTAGGCCCTAGGCACAGTGCCTACTGTGCCTATAGGATAAAACGGCCCTTGAGCAGGATAGGCGAAGGGATCGTCCGATCACGGAATCATTGGAACAAATTCTTGCCCCAGTACCTTTTAATAAAGGTCGGCGCCTATGCTGATGGGGTTAGAAGAGCTAGAGAAGTTGAACCCCGAACCCCGACAACTAAAACTGGTTAAAATAAGTTCGTCTGTGAGCAAAATGGCAGTTGAGTGTTGGTAATAGGTTATTATGTATGCGTTCAAATATTTTTCTACAATAAATATTTTCTACGATAAATAATACAATATTTTCTACAATAAATAATAGCCTACAATAGTTTCTACGATAGGCTAAATAATTTCTAAAATAAATACGTACGGCCAAGAACAATAAATGCAGGTTTGGGTTATTTCGGATCTGTAGTTTTGTCATCGAAGTTGGTCGAGGAGTACGCCTGTTTTAACACGATCTTCTATCTCGTCTGTCGTGACGATGAGATGGCTGTCTTCGAGACGGCTCGCTTCGGTCGTAACGACACCCTGGTCGCCACCCTCTGCGGAATTCCCTTCACCCGCAACTGCGACATCGACGTCCACTTCCTGTTGAACCGCGCATGCGCCGGACGCCGGAAGTGCTCGATCGCCGTCAACACGGCCTTCTTCGGAGACCCTTGCGGATACGAAGAGTTCCTGAGGGTCACCTATAGATGCATCCCAGGTGAGTCGTGGATGGCTGCACGGCTGGAGCTATATCATCGTTGTATCAGGTGGATTTTTGTGGTTTGCAGAGGTGGAGAGAGAGAGGAGGAGGAAATGGAGAAGAGGAGTGGGAGAAGGAGGAGGAGCAGAAGGAGGAGGAGGAGAAAGGAGGAGAGGATAAAGGGAGAAGGAGAAGAGAGGGAGGAGAGGAGGAGGAGAAGAGGAGGAGAAGGAGGAGGAGGAGGAGGAGGAGGAGGAGAAGGAGAAGGAAGAGAGGAGGAGGAGGAAAAAGAGGATGAGGATGGGAGGAGGAGGAGGAGAAGGAGATGAGATGTGCAACAGTTATATTGCTTTTGATTTAGTTGCATAATTATGCTATTAATATCTACATCTATGGTTCTATTATGTTATCTGATATCTTAATAGAGTAATAATAGCAAGATGATAACTGTTCTCTATTATTAGCTTAATTCTGCTAATAATATTGTAATAGCTACGAATAGCCTACGATTGCTATAGGCATACTGTAAGAGTTCAGAATTGAGTAGCTTAATTAAATCTACTAATGATTGCTTCAATTATAGCTATGATTATTATTATATAGTTTTATATTATTATCCGAATTCAGTTAACAATAGCAATATTATAGCTATATAGATTGTCATTGTAATGGTAATGTAATTTATTAATGTATAATAATCGTGCGCTCAGAGTCGAAAGTGGAGAAGAAGTGTTCTGATTCGTCATCCGTTGCGCTCTATGACCATGGGTATATGACGAGTCCGAGCTATCCGAGCAAGTACTACACGGATGCCTTCTGCCACTGGGCGATCTTCGTCCAGAGGTCACAGACGATCAGGTTCATCCTCTTCGACTTCGAACTGGACGTCAAGAGAGCCGGCAAGTGCATCGACTACCTGGACATCTCTGCCGCCGGTAGGACCTACTTCCGGGACTGTGGCGCCCTTGGGAAGCAGGTGGTCGATGTCGACGGTCACCGACAGGCGGCGGTCACGTTCCGAACTTCACAGACGAGCCTCACACAGCGCTTTCTCCTCTACTTCGAAGGCAAGTCGAATATACTGCTATTATTATTATTATTATTATTATTATTATTATTATTATTATTATTATTATTATTATTATTATTATTATTATTATTATTATTATTATTATCATTATTATTATTATTATCATTATCATTATCATTATCATTATCATTATCATTATCATTATCATTATCATTATCATTATTATTATTATTATTATTATTATTATTTACACTGAACAACAAATTAACAATTTTTTGCTGCCTAATATTTTAGCCTATTTAGATTGTGGCACGCTGAATCCATGGTAATGTAATCAGGTTATTGAGAAAAATGTATAATTTTAATTGAAATGCGTTCAGAGTCGAAAGTGCAGAAGAAGTGTTCAATTTTCGTTTCGTTGCTTCTCTTTGACCATGGGTATAGATTTTGAGTCCTGAGCTAGTGGTGTTCTCAAATACTTTACACGTATGGTTTCTGAGAAAAATGGTTTGCAAGATTTTCGTCCAGAGGTCCCAGAAATTTAGGTTTAGTGCATAGATTTCACTGGACAACAAATTTTAACTTTTTTGACTTCCTAAAAATCTTTGCCGTTCTATATAGATTTTGGCACGCTGAATCCAGTGGTGTTCTCGCCCTTTTGTAAGTCAGGTTTTTGACGGTTTGCAAGATTTTAAAAGAAATGGAAATTTACTTAGTCACGTTCAATGATTTACTTTTTGGACAGACGAAAACTGAACAACAGCTGATTTGCGTTTGTATTCAATCCTCAAACGCAAATCGAAGGCAAGTCAACGGACGATGGCAGTGTGTTATACTGGGCAGCTTTAACTGAAACTAAAACTGAAACTGACAAGTTCTGAAAACAGTAACTAAAACTAAACTGAAAGGTACAAAACTAGAACTAAAACTAAATTTGAAACTTGAAAACTGAATTAATTTTTTCTGTGTGTGGACAAACCGAGTGGCGGAAATGTAATTGTAATTAGCAGCTTCTATTGCGCCGGTGTATAATGCACAAGGCATCAACCGATGGCACATGTCTGCAAAGGTTCAGCGGGCCAAAATCTTTAAACTGCTAAAGGAGCATGGAAGCAAAAAAAGTTAAAATTTGTTGTCCAGATCTGCACTAAGTAACTTTCTGGGCATTTCTTTTAAAATCTTGCAAACCATTTTTCTCAAAAACCTGACGTGATACAAAAATTCTGAGAACACCACTGGATTCAGCGTGCCAAAATCTATATAGAACAGCTAAAGTTTTTAGGAAGCAAAAAAATTAAAATTTGTTGTCCAGTGAAAACTATGCACTAAAAGTAAATTTCTGGGCATTTCTTTTAAAATCTTGCAAACTATTTTTCTCAAAAACCTTACGTGGTAAAAATATTCCGAGAACACCACTGGATTCACGTGCCAAAATCTATATAGAACAGCTAAAGTTTTTTAGGAAGCAAAAGAAAAGTTAAAATTTGTTGTCCAGTGAAATCTATGCACTAAAAGTAAACTGGGCATTTCTTTTAAAATCTTGCAAACCATTTTTCTCAAAAACCTGACGTGATACAAATTCTGAGAACGGTGGTGGATTCAGCGTGCCAAAATCTATATAGAACAGCTAAAGTTTTTTAGGCAGCAAAAAAAAAGTTAAAATTTGTTGTCCAGTGTTATTAATTAATTATTAAATGCTGGGCAGCGGTGGTGAAGAATCTCAGCAGATCAATGACCGACGTTGGACAAAAGGACCAATCGGTATGTAAAGCGCAACGAACGAAGCGAAGTATACGTAGATTAAGGTTTGATGGTGGTGGTTGTAGTGCAGCTTCTAGAGATGGTGGTTGACTATTCATATATTAATGTCATATCGTTTAAACTGAATTTCTCAGGTGTTGGTCGTGGTTGTTCTGGTCTGAGGCCCCAAGACCATCGTCGCGTGACCTACTTCATGCGTGACGATGTCTTCTATGCAAGTGCCACATGCACCGACGGATACTTCTGGAAAGATGACGATGATGACGTCGACGATGACCTTCGAACCGGAAGCAGATACGCCACCTTTCAAAAATCCATCGTCATCGTCTGTATCGACACAACATGGAACCAGTCGGTGCCAGGATGCACTGGTAAGAAGAAGTTATGGGAGGGGGGCTATTGTAATTGCTGCTCCTTCATATCTTGAAGCCATCGTAACACTTTGCAATTAATCTTTAAATGTGAATCATCATTAGGACCTACATTTATTTCTTAAAGCCCCACACCGTCAGTGACCATGTGAGTTATAGGATCAAATGCAACATGGTACCAGCGCAAATGCTGACCTTGTGCAATTGCTGACCTCATGTTAGCAATGCACTGAACGCCCCTTGAACTCCTTCCAGTAGGAGCATATACATTGTACTGTAGGCATACATACATGTAACTTCATCAACTGATTCATCCATGGGCGTCAGTCATCGTAGATATGACTAAGAAGAAGAGCAGTCACTTGAGCTAGCCTGAGAGGCAGCCATGGCCCATGGGTATGAAGTGTTAGCGACTTCATTTTCTTAGCCTCGGCATATGAGGGCGGGTGGCCAGTCCTCTCCCTCGCCGTCTCATCTTCCCACCGACAGTGTACTCTCAGTGTACTCATTATAGCTGAGTTGGCTAGGGGGTGCTGGTGGAGCAGAAATCTCGAACCAAATTTCTGCCCTGGTGGGGATTTGAACCCCCCGACCTCTCGATTGACAGTCCAGCGCGCTAACAGTGTTGTATCAATTACATTCTAAATGTAATTCAATTATAATTGCAATTACATGCTTGTAAATGTAATTGAATTACAATTACAATTACTTGATTGTGAAAGTAATTGAATTACAATTACATTTTGATTGTAATTCAATTACCAATTACTTTCAATTATTCTTTTAAAATTGGCATATGATTTAGAATTTTTTCTATAATTTTTAATTTGCTCTGATTTTAAACTAAAACATAAAATGGACCAATGGCCTGTAAATTGTAATAATAATTATGTACATTCAATAATATTGTATTATAAGTTTGTCAGGTATCCAAAAGACGATTTGCAATTATGATCCATTAAAACAAGTTAGAGTTTATTTGATTTTTAGTAGAAGTTTTTCAAAATGATAGTCTGTTAGAGAACTTGGTTGATTGCGCCTTTGTGAGTGAGTCAATTCGTCCAGCAGTGCTAAAGAGTCGCTCAACTGGAGCTGAAGTTGGAAGCTGTGTTACCTGTAGGCAGCCACAGTATAGGCTATAGCTAAGAATGGGTGCATAACTGCTTGGATAGTCTGATAATGATGGTCAGCCCTTGCCATTGAGGTCTATCAAAGTGTGCTGTAAGATTGTAAGAGGTGTGTAAGTAAAGAATAATGTTGACAATTATGTTGCCATGCAAACATAATGAAGAGCAGTTTATTCAATTAAACGGGTGGCCCCGGTCAACCCGGCAGGCTGGCATCTTTGCTGACTTTATGAAAGTAATTTGTAATTACTTCACTCAATTACAAATTACTGCAATGTTGTAATTGAAATACAATTACAATCCATTGTAATTACAATTACAGAACTTGTAATTCAATTCAATTACATGTATTTCAATTACGTCCTACTACACTATCGAACACCCCTAAACGTTATCAAAATCATTCAACCATCGGAATCCTGAATTCCACGAAATTATTCCAACTGATTGACTGACTTAATACGGACAGACCGCGCTTAGCGCAACTTGACCTGATTTTACGACCTGCTTCTCGACTCAGTGGGCTGGAACAAATGGCCAAACAAGAAGATTAATTAATTACTTAGCGGCGAATATTCCACAAATAATGTTTCGGATTTAGATTTGACAGCACGAGCGTGTCTGTCTGTCTATTTGTCTTTGTCTGTTTGAATATCTGTGTTTCTTTGTCTATCTGATAATACTCCATGTCTTTCGATCTGTCTCTGTCATATTCTGACTCTCTCTAGCTTTCCTGTCTGTCTCTCTGTCTCTGTCTGTCTCTGTCTGTCTGTATCTCTGTCTGTCTCTGTCTCTGTCTTTCTCTGTCTCTGTGTGTCTCTCTCTTTCTCTCTGTGTCTCTCTCTGTCTTGTGTGTGTCTCTGTCTCTGTCTCTGTCTGTCTGTCTCTGTCTAGTCCTGTCTGTCTGTCTGTCTGTCTGTCTGTCTCTCTCTCTCTCTCCTCTCTCTCTCTCTCTTGCTTGATTCTCTTTAAGTAGGCCTGTGTCATTCTGCTTTTCCTACTCCATCTTCATGTATTCCATCCTTCCGTCTGTCCTTCCTTTCTTTCTTCCCTTCCTTCCGTCCGTCCTTCTGTCCTTCCGTCCGCCCGTTCCGTCCGTCCGTCCGTCTTGTCCTAAACGTTCGCTATCCGGATCATTAACTTAGAACATTAATCTGATAAATGGACTTCACGATTAGACCATTAGACCGCATATGCACATAAACATTGCTATTCCTAGTATAACCCGAGTTAATTCTATTAAACTTCTAGGTGTTATCCTACAAGATAACCTCAAACTCTCAGCCCATATAGGCCACCTCACAGCTACTTGCTCCTCCTCCTCCCTCCTCCTCCTCCTCCTCCTCATCTTCTTCCTCGTCCTCGTCCTCGTCCTCGTCCTCCTCCTCTTCCTCGTCCTCCTCCTCGTCCTCCTCCTCCTCCTCCTCCTCCTCCCTCCTCGTCCTCCTCCTCCTCCTCCTCCTCCTCCTCCTCCTCTATGCTTTCAGACCACTCAAAACCCATGGCTTTTCTTCCTCTTCCATCCATTGCTTCACAAAAGCCGCAACCATTGCTAAACTACTACAGTATATGCCTCCACATTCTGGTGGGGTCTTACCATAGCCTCTGATAAAGAAAGACTGGGAAACTCGTAAAGGCAGCCAAACGCCTAGGTTACCATGAACAATCTGTCCCAGTAGACTCTGAACTAACTAACACAGCTGACACTAAACTCCTCTTCTCCATATTACACAACCCCAAGCATGTCTTTTCCCCAAGTTGTCATAATATCAAGCGCTACTACCTTTTGCTCCGAGACCCCTTTTCAATAGTCTCAATACAATATATCAACTACTACCTTCCTTCCGACCCATTTCCACTCATCAATTAAGACCTAGAGCAACAGCCAAAGACAACTCCAACTTTATCCGCAGATCCTTATATAAAAATATTTATCAGTTCATTAATAATCAATTCTAACAACCTTTAATATTCTCTGTAAATGTTAAATATAAATCTCTCATGTAAGCGTAGTAGTAGTTTCAGTTACCAACACTGTGTGATACAAAGCTCTTCTGCTTCATCCAGGCTTGAGACTGTCACTGCTAGAGTACGAGCAGTGCGGGGTTTTATACATGTATAAGAGTAATTGTCAAATTGTTTTACCAATAAAACGAGCAACGAACGTGTATTTGAACGTTTGTATAGCGCCTTGATATGATAGCCTACTTCTCATAGACGCTGCTTACTTACTTACTATACTTATTATTACTATACTTATGTATATCTGGACATTTATAATTATAAAGCGTGTTTTTAGGATGTATCTGTCGGTTAGCAACTGTTTTCCTGTTGCAGTTACACCATATCCTCGATTTCCGACGCTTCCTCCTCCTCCTCCTCCTGCTCCTCCGCATCCTCCTCAATATGAAATCCTCATCACAGTGCCAACCATCACGAACGGAAAGTCGACGCTAGATAAATCGGCATCCATCGTCGGTAATTGCATATTTACTCACTCAGTCACTCAATCACTCATTCGCTCCTAACCCTCGCTTATTCACTAACTAGCTCACTCCTAACTCACTCATTCACTCGCTCGCTCACTCCTAACTCGCTGACTCACTCCTAACTTACTCACTGCCTCGCCCACTCATTCCTAATGCACTCACTCACTGACTCACTAACACAATCCCACGCTGACTCACATGCTCACTCACTCAAAGAATCTCATGCTCACTCACTCAAAGAATCTCACGCTCACTCGCTCACTCACCCACTCACTTACTCTCATGTGCACACTGCCTCACTCACTCATTCTTTCACTCACACTCACTCACTCACGCTCACTAACTAACTCACTCACTAACTTACTCTCCCACTTGCACTCACTTGCACTCGCTCACTCTCTTGCTCACTCACTCAATCACTCACTCGCTTACACACTCACACGCTCATTCACTCACTCACACTTACTCTCACTCGCTCAATCACTCACACGCTCACTCATGCACTTCATCATTTTCTTATGCATTCACTCACCCATTCGGTCTGATATGTATACAATGTCATGTATTTCAGGAGTGACGCTGGGTATAGTTGCCGCCGTACTCGTTATAACCCTGTTTCTCATGTTGTCTACATACTACTGCCACATACGGTGAGTTTGTGTTAGCTTGAAACACTCAGAATACACGCGCTAGATAAATGTGTCTGTCACCTTCAACTATACTAACCCTTGGCTCAAGTCTACATGGATATAAAATCGACGTGTGTAAGTAAGTAAAGTAAGTAAGAATATTCTTTATTGAGAAGCACTAGCAAACGCACAGCACTGTAAATAGTGTAGGCCTACATGGCAAGATTAATACATTCAAACAAAAACAAACAAATTTATATATAGAAGCAAAGAATTGAATGGGAGAAGTTATTTCATGTATTTTAGGAGTGTGTGTTTAGATATCACTGACCAATTTATTTTGGTCTTGTTAAAAGTCTGTAAAAGTTTATTACAGACATCAAAGAGCCGACCCGCGGGCCATTTCTGGGCCGCCCACGATGTTTTCTGGCCCGCACAGCGTACGTTGTCTGAACTGTAATGTTCGTCTCTGATAATGATGATCGAAATTAAGATTATAAAAGCCTAATTTGATTGTTTAGTCTATACATGCTAAAAATGCGCCATTCATGATTTACTTTTGCAAAGATTTTCTGGCGACCGGCTCACCAAGACCTCTCGATACCCTAACTCCATTTTGTTCAGGCACCCTGGCCCGTCACTTGCTGGAAAATATTGCCACTGGCCCACCATTGAAAAAGGGTTGATAACTCAAGAATCGTTGCATTTGAAATATAGCCTATCACAGCATGGCCATTATTTTCATTCTTTCATCACTAAGCGTGGTTTTGTCTTTGAGGGCGTTTATTCATAGTTTATTAACTCATTCACTCACTCACTCACTCACTCAAGCACGTTCGCTCGCTAGCTCACTCACTGCCTGTCTGCCTCGCTCACAAACACTTAATCACTCGCGCACACACTCACACACACTGACTCTGATCAATCTGGAACCCTATGCCTGCTCATGTACTCTCATACTCAACTCTCTAGATAGGCTCATCTCTCTACTCAGTATACTTGATGCTCAACTCTCCCATGCACTGAGACTGTCTTTCTCTTTTGCTCTAAGATGAAAACTTATCCTTAATCTATTTCAGACAGTAGGCCTCTATATGCCATTGCCATACGGCTCTCAGTTTCTCCTGTTGCCCGGTTTCAATGTGTACGTCTAAACTTCACAGGCTAAGGAGGGCATTGCACTGCACTGTGTTGTATACATTATTATACAGATCTTTAGCGTAGTCTGTATAGGCCTACTATAGCCTGATCTTAGTGCAAATATGGTTTAACTATTCCGTTTAACTAAATACTTAAACATAGCTGTTCCACCTCTTTGGAACAAACTTCCGCCAGCACTACGACAAATATCCGACCCATCCTAATGAACTACGAAGTCACCAAAACTCGATCGCACCTCTCGCTATCTCTCTACACAGGTCTTTCACTCGAAACTGAAAACACTGCTTTTTGACAAATCCTATCATGAATTCAACACTTCTCCCTGCCTACCCAGCCGTCTGAACACCAAACACCATCCACCTTAGCCGCCTGCCTGTCTGCCTGCCTGACTCTCTGGATTTTGACCTCTGCCTGCACGATTTTGTTTTTATTGAGCGCCTGTTAATAAGCTGGTTCGCGCAGCGACTTCGCTTTTCTTAGTGCTGTATAGTTTAACGAGTTTACGATTACGATTACGACTTAAACTGATCCGTGCGTGTTATACTGATGATCGTGTCGTTACGAATATTCGCTCCCTGCACTGTTTCCCGTCCATTTCCGGTGATGCATTAAGCCCACTTGTCCGACTTAATTGACGAATCGCTCCAATAAAACGCACACTCCTAGGCCCCATATGTATGTCGCCATTTTCGCTCTTTTCGACCAATACGCACCTTCTTCTGCTTAACGTGCAAAGGTAATTTTTATTATTGCAGTCGTTCGTAATGGTATTATGGTAATAGTAACTCCAAAATTCTAGAGCTCTAGGCCTACTCTACAGCTAAGCGTAGGGCACTAGCTTATTCACGAGCGCTGCGTCATATCAGAGAGGTTGTCCAGAGATGTAAAGTGAAGATCCGAGTCCAGTTGCCATGGCAGAGAGAGGAGGTATAGGTCTAGAGTAGCTGCGAAGGCGGGTTAAGACCTACGCGTTGTAACATGCAGAGCAACGGAAGACAATATTTATATGAAACCTCTCGGATAATAATTATCATGAAGCAT